>APFE031728234.1:2410-62638 GCA_000404065.3 Pinus taeda | reverse complement strand
AACTATATTAATAGTCCAAAATCTAAAATTTAAAACTATTTTTTTTTGTAACTTCCCCGTGACTATATCTTCAACATGTCCAATATAGTAATTCTCTATGGTTGTGAACTATGGGCCAACAGTACATCCGACATACAGTGGAAATAAATTGAGCACGCAATGGAGACAAATTGAGAAAATTCAGAAGAGTTTGATACAAACAAATTCAGAGGCGTTTGATTACGCTATCTTGTTAAGTGAAACGGGGATTGCTCCTATTGAAACAATTGTTATGGTGGGAGTCATAAGCTATTTAAAAAAATTGAGCAAATGGAAGATGTTAGATGGCCTAAGGTTGTCTTTTTGTGCAAGAGCAAAAAGACTTGGATGCAACAAAATAACAAATGGTTTAGTAAATGGGGTATTTGCTTGAAAGCATGTCCCATAAACAACAAAAAGATAAAAGCTTTTGTTATGGAAAAGTTCCACAAGCTACTTGGGATAAAAAGCTAGGAAGAAAGAAAAAATATTATATTGAAGTGTTTAATACCACTCATAGTCATCAACCAAGAGCATACATAGAGGCCAATCTCTCTTGGAGAGCCAAAATTCTCATTGCTCAATTAAGGACTAATTCTCATCAACTCTGTTGTGAAACAAGGCGTTGGAAAATGCAAAAAGAAGTGTGGGAGGAAAGAGTACACATTTTTTGTTCTTCTGGAAAAGTCGAAACAGAAAAACATTTCATTTTAGAATGCGAGGCCTTTAAAGACAACAAAGAAATTTATGCAGATATGTTGACAACTAGCTCTTGGGATAATCTATTTAGCGAGCGGTCTGTTGAGAAGCTAGGAGCATTTATTTGAAGCTTCACGGAAAAATGGCCGAATACATCAAGCAGATGAAGAAGCAATCTATCTCATAGGCTATCTTTAACCTAGCGGACTTTAAAATAATTTCTTTTTTGAGTGACTAGGTTAAAATAATTTCTTTCTTGAGTACCTTAATAATTTTTAGAAGTGTTTGGAAATATTATATTATTATAAATCATTTTATAGAAGTTAATGTTTTAATTATATATATTAAAGTTTTAAATAATTTTTGGAAAATAGTTAAAAATATAATATTTATTAATTTTTTAATTTTAGATAATTAATAAATAAAAGGTTTTTTTTGTTTGTTTTGTTTTGTTTTGTTTTGTTTTTTTTTTTTAATTGGCAACATGAGTTTTATAATAATTTAGGATAAAAGGATTATAAAGATTAATGGCTCAAAGTTTTGGTAATTGTATTAAAAATAATGCCATGTATTGGCAACACTGTACATGTTTCATTAAAAATACATATTAAAAAACACATTAAAATCCTTTAAAACTTTTAAAATGAATCTTGAAAATAAACTATTATTATATTAATAATATTAAAGATAAATAACTAGTATGTTTATCTTTTTATGTAATTTTAAGAATATGGAGAATATTATCCAAATGTGTGACGTATATACGGAAATGTCATGGGCAGTAGTAGGTTGACATGACCCTATAACCTGGAAACAAGTCTCAACGGATAAAATGGTCATCGTAATCCCATATGCATCGGTGCAATTTACAACCTAGGTTGATGTGTAAGTGAGGTTTGTACTTAGACCACCATACAAAAGGTAGCTCGTAAGGAAGCCTTGTGGATTTAAAATCGAAACCCATGGTTATTAAGTGAGTTATTTACGGAGGCAGAGGAATTGTCTGGATTGTTAAAAGTGGCATTGCTTGAATGGCCAAAAGTAGCTCGAATTCGAGGAATTGGCCAAATGGTCAAAAGTGGTTGGAATCCAGGCAAAAAAAATTCAAAAAATCTTGTAGAGGCAGTGTTTGAATCGTGTTTTTTATGGTGGAAATGGATTCAGCACCATCAAAACTAAAATTTTGAAGTTTAACACTGTAAGTGATTAAAGTATTTTCATATTATAAAATAAAAAGATGTATATTATAAATAATTTTAATACAATATTATTTATATAATTTTAAAAAATAATATAAATAATGAATAAAATATAGTTTGGGGTATATTAATTTATTATCTTCTATATAGAATATATATGTATATATATTATATATATATATATTATTTCGTCAAACACCTTCTATTATATTATAATATTATAAAAAATATGCAGATAACCTACTATTTGTCAACAACTCTCCCAAGCTCACTTCGATCAGATTGGTTGGCTAGGAGAGTTGGATCATGGTGCAAAAGTTTTTTCCATTTGAATCCTACTTCTTGGGGGCAAAAAAGCCATACATACCAAAATAGATACAAAATCAGCGAGCAACTAGTAAATCACATATCAAGGTGGCAGATGGAAAGGTTGGACATGAAAAACAACCATTGGACCATTTCCTTCATGGATATGGAAATCTATATGCTTTAGTCTCGCTTCGATCTCACTTAGATGGTCGTTGGTCCAACATTGGCTTTGTTGCACATTGGCCAATTGCTCCAAGGTCTCATTCTGGCTATATTGTATGTCATTGATATAAGCCAACAACGCATTTTGGCTATATTATATGTCATTGATATAAGCCACTAGCTCATTCCTATCTTCATATCTATGTTCCTTGAGGATATCCAGATTGGCTTGGATTCCTCACAATTGATTAACAATCGTATCCAAAGAGGGAGGCTGAGCAACGAGGCCTGGAGAACAGGGTGGGTCCATGGTAATCTCGCCTTCCAGTGCCATACCCCCATACTCCTCATCATTTTTGTCTTTCACTTTGTCCCCCCTCGCTCCTTGCTACCCTCGATGGTCCCCACCTCTTTGAGGTCTTCCTCGTTGGTGAAGCGTCCATGTAAGAAACAATGCACAACGAACCTGCACCTCGAGGCGTCCACCTCTTCCAGCGAGACTCTTTTGCACCAATTCCCTTGGAATACAAGGCTCTGGTTTTAGAGATGGTTAGGGCTTGTGAAAGTGAAACTAACACACCCTTACTATCCAAGGAAAGCACACTAGAAGGAGACTCACCATTGGTGTTGGAAAGGCGGAGGAGACAAAGCATGAATTCACACATAAAAACACGAGTTGCTACTCTTCTATTGATCACACAAAAGATGATGCTTACAATGAACCCGGTGAAGGGTATTTATCCTTTTCCAACTAGAGACTTTCCTAAAATACCTTGACATGCAACCACATGCAACCACACACTAAAAGTCGTCTATCACTTATCTCGAATTGATTCAACACTCAAATACTCAATCACTCAATCACTTAGTTAACTGACTCTCTATGTTTAGCCAACTCCTCGTGCAGAAGTAATTAGCTTATTTTAACACTCCCCCTTAATTACAATCGCGAAACTAAAACATGACTCATGACAACTCAAACATTCTTGTTGGTTTATGTCTCAGCTAGGTTTACAACACCCAAGTTTCTTCTATGAAACTCAAACACATCTTGTGCTAATGACTTAGTAAATATATCAACCAATTGATCACTAGATTTACAAGGCTTCAAGTGAACTTATACATTTCTCACAAGTTCTCTAATAAAGTGATATTAGTATTAATATGCTTTCTCTTTTGATGAAACACACTATTCTTGGATAGTGCAATCATTGAGGTGTTGTCACAATATATTGTTGTTGATCCTTGTTGTTTCTGCTTGAGTCCATCAAAGACTCTTCCTAACCACATTACTTGACATGTTGTTGATGTTCCTACATATTCTTCTTCTACTGACGAAAGTGTCAAATTGAGCTGCTCCTTAGATGCCCATGAAATCACACCTGAACCAAGGTGGAACACATAAGCAGAGGTGCTCTTCCTATCATCCAAACTGCCTGCAAAATCACTATCTGTGTATCCAATCAAATCCTGTGCTTGCATACATTATGCCACAATCTCTAGTTCCTATTATGTATCTCATAATTCTTTTTCCTGCACCCTAATGTGTGTCTTTTGGAGTCTCCATAAATCTGGAATCAAACTCACTCCTTGCACGATATCTGGTCTTGTAGTTGTGAGATACATGAGGGTTCCAACCAATATTTTGAATAGAGTTGGATTGACATTTGATCCTTCATCATCATTGCTTAACTTTGTACCTATTGCAACTGGTGTAGGGACAGGTTTGCAGTTCTCCATCCTGAATCTTTTCAACAAATCTTTGGCATATTTATTTTGACAAATACAAATTCCTTTTTCAAATTGCTCAACTTCTATTCCAAGAAAATATTTCATGAGACCAAGATCTATCATCTCAAATTATTTCATCATGATTGCTTTAAATTCATCTATCTTAAAATCACCTATAAAAATCATGCCATCAACATACAAGCAAACAATAAAAAATCTTTTCATGCTCATTTACCTTTGTGTACAAGGTAGGTTCAATGTTTCTTCTAGAAAATCCATTATTGGTCATGTAACTATCAATTCTGCTATACCAAGCTATAGGCACTTTCTTCAGTCCATAGAGCGCTTTCCTCAACCTGTAAACTTTCTCTTCATTACTCTCAACTTCATATCCTCAAGGTTGTTGCACATAAATTTCTTCTTCTAGAATTTGATTCAAGAAGGTTGATTTCACATCCATCTGATATACTTTCCACTTGTTTTGAGCTGTTGTGGCTAGAATTTCTCTTATAGTATCCAATCGGCCACCAGAGAAAACGTTTATCCAAAGTCAATTCTTGGTTGCTACGAGAATCCTTTTGCTACAAGTCTAGCTTTGAATATGTCAATTTCACCTTTCTCATTCAAATTTGTCTTGTACACCCACTTTACACCAATGAGTTTTTTTTCCTTTAGTAAATCGACCAAATCCCATGTATCATTCTTTTCAATAGCTTCAATTTCTTCATCCATGGCTTGCACCCAATTTTCATCTCTGGTTGCTTCTTCAAATGAAGAAGGTTGGAATGACAATAATGAAAAATTTGAACTAACATCCAAATCATCATAAATATATTTCAAACTTCTCATCTTTCTGTTACCATTGCTTGATTCATCACCTGATTGATTGCTAAGAGAATCTCGATCTATTGATCTGCTTGAAGATCCATGCTACTCTGGAAATCTTGGAGTCCTTGTTGGTGTGTCTCTGTTTGGTGTCTTCACATGTTCCATTCCATGACTCTTGTTCTTTAAAAAAAACATCTCTGCTAATTATGGTCTTCTTTGTGACAGGGTTATACAATTTATAAGCTTTTTATTACACACTATAACTAGTGAATATGCATTTTTCACTTTTATTATCCAATTTGCCTCTTCACTCCTTAGGCACATGTGCATAAGCTACACATCCAAATACTCTGAGATCAGATACGCTGGAAGACTTGTTTTGGTACTCTGGTCATCGCACTCTTTGCAGGAGATATATTGATCACATATATAGCACATGCAACGACTTTTGCCCAATACTCATTAGACTAGTTTCTGCCTTTCAACATGCTTCTTACCATGTTCATAATTGTCTTATTCTTTCTCTCTGCTACACCATTTTGCTGCGGTGTGTAGTTGGTTGTAAACTATCTTCTGATCCCATGTTGTTTGCAGTAATCATGGAATGCCTTTAAATCATATTCTCCACCACGATCTGATCTCAATACCTTGATTTTTCGATCACTTTGGCTCTTTGCTAAGGCTTTGAATTCCTTGAACTTTGCAAAAGTTTCAAAATTCTTCTTCAAGAAGTAAACCCAAGTATTTCTGTTGTAGTCATCAATGAAAGTGAGTAAGTAACAACTTTCACCAATTGATTGTGTCCTCATAGGTCCACACAAGTCGATATGCACTAGCTCAAGAGGTTGCTTTGCTCTGTATGCAACTCCCTTTGGAAAACTTTCACTATGGTTCTTTCCCAAGATGCAACACTCATAAGTACTAGCAAGTTCTTTGATGGGAGGTAATCCTCTGACCATCTGTTTCTGTTGCAACAATCTTAAACCAGAAAAGTGCAAGTGTCCAAATCGAAAGTGCCATAACCAATAATCATCAAAACATGCAATTGTAAAATAACTCACCTAACCACTGTAATTCATAATTAGAGAAAAGGGTATGTTCCTCGTCATCTTCACCTTTTCTATAAGCTGATTTCTGGGGGCTTGTCATATATAACACATTCTTGACCTTGAAAGATAACTCAGTATCCTTTCTGTGTTAATTGACCAACACTCAATAAATTATGTTTGAGACTAGGAACATAATATACCTCTAAGATTGTCTTCGTCTCCCCCTGCTTGGTCAGAATGTTGACCACTCCTTTGCCATCTGCTACCACAGTCTTGTCAATCCCCAACTTTACTTATGTTTTCATAGATTGATCGAAATTTGCAACCAAATCCTTGTTTCCTGTCATGTGGTTACTGCAACCATTTTCTAACAACGACACACTAGTAGAAGGTTCATGCATGGTATGACAAGCTAGGAACATGGAGTTAGTACTCTCTGTAGTGAAATTAGCTCTCTGGTTCCCTTGATCAACTATCTTTTTCCTGCAATCACAAGCATAGTGACCAAATTTTTTGCAATAATAACATCTCACCTTTGATTTGTCAACTCTTTGATTATTGTTGAAGATTCTATAGTTTCTTCCACTTTCATGTTCATGCTCTTCTCGGCCATCTCTCTGACCACCATATCTTCCGCTTCGTCCTCTGCCTCTCGATCTACTATTGCCTTGACCTCTATCTCTTGAAATAGAAACCTGGCTTTTGAAAGCGGTCTCTAAAGTGGAATCCTTATTTCTATCTATCCTTGCCTCATGCGATATAAGTGATCCCATCAGCTCATTAATTGTCAATGATGCCAAATCCTTGGCTTCTTTTATGGCTGCTACCACAACATCAAATTTGGTAGATAAAGATCTGAGGATCTTCTCAAACACTATTTGATCTTTAATTTCTTCACCATAAATCTTTAACTGATTTACGACAGTTATGACCCAATTCATAAAAGAATCGATGTCCTTTGTCTCCTTCATCTATAGACTATCAAAATCTCTCATAGTATTCTACAACTTAACAATATTGACTTTGGCCATACTTGTATAGTTTGTTGCTAAAGTATCCCATGCTACTTTTGTTGAAGACGTGATCATAATCTTTTGGAACACTGTGGGCCCACTCCCTGCTGAATAAGTTGCAACGCTTCTGCATTCTTCTTCTTGTTTGTCTTCCATTGTTCTCTCTTTGCATTACTGAGAGCCCGTGCTTCTGCTTCATCCTTAGGTTCTGAAAACCCAAACTGGACAGAATCCTAGACATCATGGTCTTGCAACATGGTCGTCATCTTAATGGCCAACACATCATAATCCTTCCCTGTAAACTGTGGAAAATAGCGCTGTAAATTTGAGAAAACCATCTCTCTTTCAAAAAAAATTCTTAAAAAAAAACTTTAAAATTTTCATTTAATAAATCTTTTGCAAGACTTCTATTTGTAAAAAAATATTTTTCAATAAAAACCCCAATTTTTTTGTTTTATATAAAAAAAACTTTAAAAAACCTGGTTCAAAAACCCTTTTATAAAACACTTGATTATTTTCCTGTATAAAAAAATTCTTTTTATATAAAAATAGAAACCATTATATAACATTCTTTTTTTAAAACAACCTTATGTTTAAGCCTTCACGTGAACCTCTTATAATTATTGTAAAAAACAATAATAGTAGACTTACCACGAAAAATACTTCTAACATTTTAACGCGCTTCTCGTGAACTTCTCATGCGATTAACGCACTACACGATATCAGCGTCGGCGTTAGTCCTTTAACGCCACGGAAACGAGCTTGAAATGGGTGTTCTGAAAAGCGCTTAAGTCAAGGCTGGTTAACGCGAATTTTTTACCAAGCCTTGGTGTGTTATAAGGTTTTTACTAGAAAAATTATATTTCTTTTCTTGTACGGATTGCTGCTAACTTTTTTTCCTCGCTCTCACATTAATTACTAATTTGTTAACTTTTTTTCCTGGCTCTCATATTAATTACTAATTTGTTTGGAAAGTTGGAGGAGATAAAACATGAGTTTACACATAAAACACGCGCTGTTGTTTTTCTATTGATTACATAAAACATGATGCTTACAATAAACCAGGTGAAGGATATTTATCATTTTTCAACTAGTGACTTTCCTAAAGTATCTTGACATGCAACCACACACTAAAAGTCGTCTATCACTTAACTCGACTTGACTCAACACTCAAATACTCAATCACTCAATCACTTAGTTAATTGACTCTCTATGTTTAGCCAACTCCTACATGAGAGTAATTAGCTTATTTTAACAATTGGCACAAGAAAGACCTACCCAAACAACAACTTCCCCAAAAACCCGATAATACAAAAAAAAACCAGCTCTTGCAACAATCCTAGGAGACCCCAACTCCCACATGACTATGCCTCACTAATAAAACAATAGAGAAGAAAACCTTGTTACCTAGTAGAAGAAATTCCGAATCAAGATACACCCTAGTCTTGGTCTGCTTGCACCCACAACCAAAACTTGATGAAATTGAAATTGTGGAATTCTTTTGCCTTACGAAAGAAAGACCCAACTACACTATGGATAAGGAATAGTCATACTTGGTGCGACTCTAAGCGTGACCTTCCCATTCGCAACTCAGAAAAATGAACCCTTTACAAAAAAAAGAGACCCATTCCTCATCCAATTTAAACACAACAACAAAAAAACAAACGAAACCCAACACCAATTATGTTATACTGAAACCCACAAATCAAGAGCACAATGTTGGTGTTCTTCCACCACCTTGCAAAGAACAATGAGACTCTAACAGTTGTGAGGAAACAAGAGAGTGGAGATACTATTCACTGACTAATTCACACATGACTAGGGACCAACAATGAATGGTTAAGCTATATGAGTCATTTGCCACTTCCTAGCTTTGAAGGCGGCATTGAATTTGGTTCCCTCCCGCCCAGGATCCCAAATGAACACTTGAGTTCTCCTCGTTCCAACTTTTGCTCGAATGCATCTGCCTACCTCTGTTGCATGGTGCTCGTTAGACTCACTGGTAGAACCTTCCTGGCATACCGAGAATGAGCTATCACCCAAAATTCCTCTCTTCATTTTCGGACTAAACTTTCCGCCTCCGCTCATCATAATTTGCATAATAAATATGATCATTCTCTTGACTCTTCATTGTCCAACCCTCTAGAGAGTTGGACTCACACATTTGTTTACTCATGGTTGTTACGTGTGAGAATGTGGTAGCCCCAAGGCCACACTTGTCTCCATTTGATCACCCTAGCGGGGAAGCTATTATCTCCATCTATCAATCGAGAAATCGTGACAATGTCACATGGGTTTAAGTCAAACGAGCAAGAACTAAGTGCCAACAAGTTGCAATGTCCTTATGGCCCTCCTTCATGCCAAATTTGGATAAATTTAAAAAATTAAAGGAAAACAATTATTTTAAATGCATGCTCTATAATCTAAATGAAAGGTGAAGGGATTCTAGAGGTGAGTAGCTCAAAAGATTTGATAACTATTTCAGAAGTAATGAGATGTATTTGTAATAGATAATAAATCAACTTTGAAAAAACATTAAATTCCATTAAATATTTTAAAATGAACTTACAAAAACTAACCAGTATAATATCAATGATATAAATTATAATAACCAACCATAATAATAGTAGACTAATTATATACTTCATAAGTTCGAGATGAACATGGATGTGTTAGTGTATGTATTGAGCCCCATTTAGAGTTGACGAAGAGAATTTTTCCTTATAGGTTGTGTTAAAAAATATTATAATATCCTTCGACAATAATTTTAAGGAGAAAGGAATTTCAATGTTTTTACTATAATATCGTTAAGATTATTGAATAAAAAAGAGTTTTAATGTTTTCTCCCATTAATTGAGGTTTCTTTAGCGGGTAAGTCATGTGCAATGGCGCAATGGGTTGTTATTTTTTTTTTTATTTCATTTTATAATTTGATTGTTATTTTTTTAGTTAATTTCATAGTGCACAAAATTCATCATTCAAGTTTATTAATAGTGAAACTTATAACGATCGCATATTTATGTGCATTTAAGTAAATTGCAATAGTAATTCAAATAGTGAGGAAAATTATATAGATTAAGTGTTGTTATGATGAAATGTTTAGATGTATAAATTCAAATATGTTTATTGGATCCTTTGTATTAAGATATTTTGTTTCATAAACTTATATAATGAGGGTTTGTAGTGCATGCTAATGGAGTAGTAAATTATTAATTTTAAGAATAGAGTGGAGCAAACAATGATCTTTATAGGAAGATGATGTTCAAAATCTTGAAAAGATATCATCATTTAATAGGAGTATAACATTACATTACCAATTGTGATGTTTTCATCTCTAAGAAAGAAAAGTAATAAAATGAAAAATACACTTGAACATAATATGCCTGTGAAGAGGAGGATGCTATTTATGAGGACCCTAAAAGTAAAAATACATGCTATTAAGAATGCTTTTATCTCATACTTTAATGTTCTATTCAAGTTGTACATAAAACTCAAGATACCCTTTTAGGGTGGAAAAAGAGATTTTGGAAAACCCAATAATTGTTTGAAACAGCTAGAACTATATTTTAGCATGCAAATACTAAGAGATTAACAACCTATTTATTTTTCACTTTTAAATATGCACAATGATGCTTTGTTATGGTGGGGGAGTTATGTAGGTGTGTTGTCAATGATTACTAACAAGAAACAATTCAAACAATTCATCAAATCATAGTTTTATCTTATATTCTTGTAATAGTATCAATTCACAAAATTGGATTATTCGCTAAAATAATGTTTCCTTCAAGTTCTACAAAATAGCCATGCCTCCAATAAAACCAATACAAATAGATCAAATATATCAAAACTACAAGATAAAATGTGCATGATTTTCGACTCATCAATCCTAAAATATAAGCTCATGATAAGAGTAACAACAAACCGTAAAGGGAAATCATCAAACTACCATAATGAGAGTCCCTCACATGCACCTCAAAACCTTTGGCAATTAAAATAACAATGTCAATAAGGTCACCTCCTCCTTTCTCATAATTTGGTAGTTTTTGGAAGGAGAAGTGGAATGTTAGGAATGAAATATTCATAAATAAAATTAATTAAATAATAATATTGATAATAAATTAAATAATTTAATTAATTAATGACCCATTAATTATGAAATGGAAAAGGTCAAAAGGCATGACCACTCACCTTTGTGGCTAGATAATTCCTATATAGGCACACTGCCACGAAGGATTGTAATCACCATTGAGTTGATATTAATAGAATAATTTACTTATTACACTTACATATACATTTGACACACAAATATTCTTCTGCACCAGGTTTCTCTCGCTCATAGTGGTAGTAGAGAAATGATCCTCGCACATGTGAATCTCTGTGTTGTCTGTACTCACTGTTTTAATCTCTCTATTACATCCCAATTTTTTGTCGCTTGTGTTTCCATCATTGTTCAACCCACAGTCGAACCTGTCCGCTGCCATCTTGTTTTGCACCCTTCTCCCCAATACCTCTCCTTGTCGCTAACCTTCGAATTTCATCATTCCATTGATTCCCCGACATCTGTTGATCATTGTATATTCTACCAACTGCCGCATTTCCTATTGTTGCCATAAAACACAGTGTATCAACACAGTTTTCCTCGAAAACTTGTGCTCCGCCATTTTTTTCTCTGTCGATTAAATCCACACTCGGGCTCACATTTTGTCCACATCCATCTATTGGCTTATTCCAAGCATCCTCATTTCTGCCACCAGACACCGCCTTCGACCAGGTCTTATCCACGCTTTTTTCTCTGATGCCCAATCCATATTCTTTCAACCTCAAGCCATCGATTCGACGATCAAATGTCACAACTCTTGCTCCCCCAACTAGTTCTCTCAGCACTTCACGATGATCAATGAAATGTCCCCTTCTAGTTGGACATGCTTTCTCCCTTCTGAACGGCACAACTTTGTGCATTGTTGCATAACACTTAATAATTATATATGCCACTCGCATCACTTAACCATCACTCATGTCATCATATATATATATTATTATATATATATATATATATGTATATATATATATATGTATATATATATTATATGTATATATATATATGTATATATATATATATTGTATATATAATATATGTATATATATATATATGTAATATATATATATTATATATATATAATATATATATATATATATTATAGATATATATATAATATATATATATATATATATATATATATATTAAATACTATAGCTTAATTATAAATATTATAAATATTTAATTAAAAGAATTAATTATTTGTATAATAATAGTTTAAAAGGAAATTATTATTATATTGTAAAATAATTATAAAAAAAGAGTGAAGGTGGGGTCCACCAACAAAAAGAGTAAGATGGTGAGAAATGAAGAATTACAAGCCTACGTTAATCGTTACCGAGACAAAGTCAACAATGTACATTGTCGCTTCAGTAACATAGAGAAATCACAAGTAGAGTTTAGAGAAGAACAAAAAAGGCTAACATCGATGATGAAGAAAATACTGCAAAAATACTTCAAAATTAATAAAACCACTAAAATACTTGATGACCATAGCGAACAACTTAACCAATTAATGGAAAAAGTGTACATGCTTGCAATTCAAACCTTGCAAGGATAAGAATCCAGCCCACAAAATAGAAATGTGCTTGAACCTGCTGATCCTCCTGAGATATGCTTCTCAAGTACCCAGTATTACACCAAATTTCCAGAAAGGGACTATCAATGGATTAAAAAGGAGCTCCCAAAATATGATGGTAAAGACCATAAATGTACTATTGCATGGATTAATAAAATTGAAGCCATTTTTGAATCGAGCTCACTAATAGGTGAATGAGAGAAAATCATGGCCACATCCAACAATTTGGAAGTAGAGGCATATGATTGGTTCCTATGGTGGTGAGGAAAATATGATGCTCATTCCTTTCTTTGGAAGAACTTTTTGGATGATTTGCTAAGGAGGTTTTATAAAGAATAAGAATATGATGTCTATGAAATATTTTTTCATTTTAATAAAAACGGGTATGTTAGTGAAGACACCCATGAATGGGAATTATTAGCTACAAGACAAAGAGGACTTACTGATGAATGACTATTTAAAATGTATAAATGTGGACTTAAGGAGTATATATGTGCATAATTGAAATTGTACAGACCTAAAACTATCGAAGAAGCTACACATGAAGCAAGGCTTATTGAACAAAAACATAAGTACAAAATGTCATCATTCAAGGAAGAAGAAGACCAGCAACAATACTCAGGTAAAAAAGATGCAAACAAATGTAGATATTGTGGAGATACATGGACATTACTACACATATTCCTTAACAAGAAATTGTATACTTATGAAGTTTAGAAGGAATCAGGCACTTCTAGTAATGAGTTAGAAAAAAGGATAAAAAAGAAAAATAATTGTCACAAGTGTGGAGAAAATTGGATGTCATGACATAAATGTAAAGGCATGTCCTTATGCTACTATAGAATAGTAGATGGAAGGAAAGTTAAAGTAAAAAAATATGATGAAGAAATTGTTGTCACACACAATGAAGATTTACATTTTGAGGAACCATCATTAGTCGCAATCTTATGTGTCCAATGAAATCAGGGTGAAGAAAACAATTCTTCAAAAGGTCACAAACAACAAGTCACTGCAAAATACAAGAAACTAGTCTCCAAGATGAAAGACCATTAAGCTTACTACTCTAACAACAAATATGAGAAGGATATTACACCCTAAAAACCTGAAGCTTAAAGGGATGATAAGAGGCTGAAATATTAATATTCTTGTAGATTCTGGCAATACTCAGAATTGTATAAACATTGATCTTGCTAAACAACTTGATCTTTGTATATGCCCAATCAAGGACCTAACCATGTCCATCGCTACTAGGAAAACGTTTGAAGAGATAGGAGAATTCCATAAGGTTTCCATCCAGATACAAGAACTAGAGCTACAAACAAATCTATTATCCCTAAAACTCAAGGAAATGGATGTAGTTCTAGGTGCAGAATGGTTAACACTACTAGGAAGCTATACTACAAACCTTGAAGAACAATTCATGGAGTTTAACTAGCAAGGACGACATTACAAATTATATTGTGTTAATGCTGCTAGTTTCAAGGAAGGTATAATTATGCATGAGGAATTCACCAAGCATAAACAAAATTGAAGTAAAGATGTCATTCCATAACAATCTGTTCAACTAGAGAAAACCCTTCTTGTTATGATTTGACGACAAAGCATATTTAGAGGGGGTGGAAATGCTATGAATAATATATGCATAAATAAAATTAATTAAATATAATAATGATAATAATAAATTAAATAATTTAACTAATTAATGACCCATTAATTATGAAAGGGAAAAGGTCAAAAGGTGTGACCACTCACCTTTGTGGCCATTCAATGCCTATATAGGAACACCTCCATGAAGGATTGTAATAACCATTCAGTTGATATTAATACCATTACTTACTTATTTCACTTACATATACAATTTACACACAAATATTCTTGTGCACCAGGTTTCTCTCACTTAGATGGAACTAATGCTTTCTCACACTTATGTAATTTGAGTGACAAAGAGAATGATCTGTCAATAGGGGAATTATGAGGTCTAAAATGGGCCTCCTAAGGAATTATAAAATAATAGTTGAAATAATTAAATAAGATTATATTACATTGTCAAATTTTAGAGGGAAAAAAGAAAAAACTTCTTTTTCAACTCGTATTTTCAACTTATCCCCATATGGGTTTACTTAAATTTCAAGCGTTGAAACTAGTTGGATGCATAATTTGATTCTTCATCCAAGGAGTACCCATGTTGCATACTTTCGATGGACCTTGCTACACGAAAAATGAGAAAAACATGGAAAATGTGATTGCAATCACGTTTTTTCATGTATTTCTCATTTTTTGTGTAGTAGGGTCCATTGAAATTATGCAACATTGGGTACTCCTTGGTTGAGGAATTAAAATTTTCATCCAATGAGTACTCCAACTCAAAATTTGAGTAAAAATTTAGGGAGATAAGTTGAAAGTACAAGTTGAGAAAAGTAGTTTTATTATTTTTTAATATTTTACCCTTTTACCCAAAAAATGGTGAATCATACCCTATGGTTGACATCATCATATTGAATCCTATTGGTTCTTATAAATTTTATTTTGGCTATACATTTTTCTTAGGAGGCCCATTTTAGACCTCAAAATTTCTCTAATGATCCCTTTCTCACACTTTACTAATGTTTGTGAGGAAGAAAAGAAGCAAAAATGCTTTCTCAAACCTTCATAATTTTTGGCAGAGGAAGCACTAGCCTTTTTTCACACTTTTATAATTATAGTGATCGGGGGGGGGGAGGGGGGGGCTTCATTATATCATAGGTTAGTAATTTCAGGAAAGAGAAGAAGTAGTAACTCTTTCTCACAATTTAGTAATTTTTAGGAGAAAGAGAAGGAGCACTAGTCCTTTCTTGTAATTTTGTCACTTTTTTCTTGTAAGAGGAGAAATACCATTGGCCCTTTTTCAAAGAAATTATATTCGAATGGAAATTAGAAGGAGCAGAGGACCTTTCTCACACTTTCATTATTTTATTAAGAAAGATATGGAGAACTAACGTTTCCTCACATTGTAGTAATTTTGGGAGTAAGAGAAGGAGCACTAGACATTTATCTTAGTTTATTAATTTTTGGGAGGAGCAGAAAGAGAATTTACCCTTTCCACAATTATGCCCTTCAAGTGAGAAGAAGATGGTGCTTGGGCCCTCAATCACACTTTTGTAATTTGAGTGAGGAGAAGGACTACTAACATTCTCACACTTTATTAATATTTGCAGGGAAAAAAAAAGCATAATCACTTTCTCACACTCTAACAATTTTTTTTAGTCGAAGGAGTAGAGACACTTTTCTAGTTAAATGATGAGGAGACAAAGAAATATTCGTTTTCCAAATTTATACCATTCAAGAAAGGACAAGAAGGGATATCATACATTTTTCACACTTTTCATTGAGCAAAGTGTTGCCATTGATGTCAAAGTCAAGTAATTGTTGGAAAGTGAAAAAAGTAAATAAAAGTTTAGGGAAATTTTGTTGAGTATCTGTCGATGATTACTATTGACATATATTCTATAATCGAAGGAATTTTTCCTATGGATAAAGTGTTGAAAAGAATATGAAAAGTGGTTAGTTGGATAGCCCTTTGAGAGACGTTTCTAGTGGCATATGAAACTCTAAAAAACTCCTAAGGAGTCAAAGCTTATGATATTTGTAAGTTTGGAAAGGTTCATAGGCACATGGTTCCACACAAGCTGAGAGAAGGTGCAAGATAGGCTTTCACACATTCTTTAACTTGAAATTTCACTACATGGTGTGGAAATTTTGTTTTGACATCCTAGTGATGCCATGGACTCATGGTTGACAGAGTTTGTGAATGGGAACTTCCTGGCAACTAATGCACAAATTTGCATTCTCGTCGTGATTTTTTTTAGTGGATATATTAATGGTGAACGTTTTGGGAAACTTAATAGAGTCCATGAGAGATGGAGAATTGTCGAGCACTAGAAAACAATGGGAATTCAGCATTTGACCCATTGGAAATTTAATGAAGGAATGTTGCACAATGACAAATGTCATAATTCCATTGGATGACAATGATGACGTGGAAACAAGTTGGCAACAATGTTAGCATATGTTGATGTGATAGATGACACGTGGCATGTTGATTTGGAATTTTCGAGTGCAAAAGTGGCCCTTTATTAGGCGACACATGACATGTTTCTGATGTTGTATGATAGTTGACAAACCGTATGATATGAAGGTAAGTCTATTACCAGACATGAAAATTCATAGTGTTTCATAGAGGATTCTATGGTGGCATGGTTAACAGGAGCGCATGATAGAAATAATTCTATCAACATATGTGAAAATTCACGTCTTTCCACAAAGGTTTAGGATGAAGAACTCAGGCAAATGATGATGCAAAGACCAAAAGTGATAGATGGGAAGTTTACTCTTAGAAAACATTCCTTTGCAAAGGTTATACATGGCGATGACTGTTGCTAGTTGACATTGCGGGCCAATAAGGGGAAGACAAATGGTAGCCTGATGACATGGCATAGCCTTGGGATACGTGCTATATGGTTGTGTTTGTAAGATCTTTCTTCTATTATTAATTTGTTGTGCTTAAGTCAAAAAATTCTTCAGGGTCCTCCAAGCTTATTATAAAACAACTTTTGGTGGAAATGCAAGGTTCTAGATTTTAGGCATATATCACCCTAGAAATAAAATGAAGGGTGCAAAAATTTCAAATGTGTATGATGTTAAGTGCTCTCTCTTTAGCTAAGGATATAGACACCTATTCTTATGTGCCATGAGCTATAATATTAGGGAACAACATTATTCTGAATTTTTTGTTTTTCCCATTGATTGAAACTTGGTGTTCTACATTATAACTTTAGTGTTCTAGTGCCAAAATTAATATAGAAAAAAAATAAAATGACATGCAACGCAAAGAAAAAATTTCAAATTGCAATGCAAAACCCATTTAGGAGAGATCCTGACTAAAAAATAGGTGAACAAATAGGTCAAGATAAAAAAAGAAAAAGAAAAAGAAATAGAACAACAATGTGGAAAATTGTTAAATCAATAATAGAGCTAAAGTGAAACTAATTGAAAAACCCAATATTAACAAATCAGATGAGAAGAGAATTAGCTCTAAGTCTATATAAACATCAACAACATTACAAAGAATTTATTTGAAAATAGGTATTTAAGGTATTTGAGAAGCTTGTATCTTGAGAGAGGATCAAATGGGTGATTGAGAGAGAATAATAGAGAATTTATCTATCAATATATTATAGAGATGCCTTTTTTATCTGAGTTTGAATATTTATGAAAGAGGGATATGAAGTCATGTGCATGTAGGTGCTTCCAAAATAGGGAATTGGAGCTTCCTTTCAGTTGGTGTTGATAAATAAGGAGTTGGTGCTTCCCACAGGTTGGTGCCCAAAAAATTAACAAGTTGGTGCTTTCAAAGAGAAAGAAGTTTGGAACCTTATGTAGGTTCTATCCTTCCCAAAAAATGATGTAATTTGAAATTAGAGATTTATTTTTCATCATACTAAAAATAAATTTGTGGTTTTAACAATTGGGTTTCCACGTTAATATATTTTGTCCAAATTGTATGAGTTTGGTGTACTGATTCATTATTGTGTTTCTAATTATTGTTACTTTCAGTAAGGAATTCTGAAAATTGTTAAAATACTGATTCACCACCCTCGTCTCAATATTTTCCTAGTCTCTGACAATTGGTATCAGAGCCATGTTCCTTCAGGATCAGTCTAATAACTAGAAGGAAGAATAAGGACAATGTCTAACTAGGATGGAGGACACACCAATAGGGATCCCATGTTCACTAGACCAGACTATACATTCTAAAACATAAGAAAGAAGACTTAATTACATTCTCTTGGTGCAAATATCTAGGACACTATGCAAGATGGTTATGAAAATCCACCAGTTAAAATTACTAGAGATTATATGCTCGAATTAACCTATAATGCTAAGGAATTGAATGCACACCTTGCTAAAAAACCTAAATCTGAATTGGTCAAAGTCATGGATTGCATCACTCCCAAGGAATTATGGGACAAAATGAGTTGTTGTCATGAAGTGAATAGTTATGTAAGCTAAAATTCAAGGTTGAATAATGCAGTTCGAATCATTGAAGATGCATGAGGATGAGGAAATAACCAAATTATTTCTTGAAGCAAATGAATTAGTTAATAAAATAAGAGTATTTGATGAAAAAATAGAAGAGTCGATTGTATTTTAAAAAGTTATGAGGTCACTCAATGAAATACTCAAGACCTAGGTATCAGAAACTGAAGAAATGTCAATTCTCAACACTTTAGCATTGGATCAACAGATGGAACAATGACTGCCTATGAAATGATAATTGAAAAATGAATAACTACAATAAGGGAGGGAACCTCCAAAGTAGATAAAAAGTCCAAAGAACATAAAGATGAATGATGCTATGAATCAAATGAAGAGGAGGAACTTTTTTTTAGAAAATTGAAAAGAGGATCATGTAAATACAAAGGTAAGTTTCCTTTCAAGTGTTTCAATTATGGTAAAGTAGGTCATTTTTCTTCTAAGTGTCCACAAAAAAAATCAAGAATGAACATGAACAAAAGGATAAGTATAGAAAAATACAAAAGGATAAGAAGATAAAAAAGAAATTTTTCTATACTTAGGATGATAACAGTTCCTCAAAATATGAAGATTCTCAGTCCTCTAATGAGGTCAGAGATAAAGGGGGTATAAATGAGTTCATGGTAATGACTTTAGACACTCTAGAAGAAGAATATGTAGAGTGTGATGAAAATGTGGTTGAAGTAGGCTTGTAAGGAAAACTGATTAGTGCTTTAGAAGAAATTTAGAGGCTATGGAAAAAGAATAAGATGTAAAAGGAGATGCTATAAAAGTTAGAAAAATAAAAAATTATCACTAAAATGTTGGAACCTCTTTTTTATGAAAATTGAAGAAACAAAGATAATTGAAGATACTTTGTTGGAGTAGTTGAAAGAAAAAGAAAATTCATTTGAAAATATTGATGGGGAGGTTGTCATCTATACAAAAGAGTTAGACAAGAATAAGGAACAACTAATTCAACCAGAATTTTATCAAAGAGATTGGTAAAGTGGATGAAATTCTAAATGTTCAAAGATACCCTCATATCATGACTAGTTTGGGTTATGGAGAGTCAAGTTCAATAACATTTAAATGCAAGGAACCCACCACCATTGTTGAAGTAGTTAAGCGACTACACTATGGTACAAATAAAGAATATGACCACAAATGAAAGCATCAACAAAGGAAAAAGAAGAGAATCTAGATAAAAATGAGTGAAAGTAAAAATTAGAAGGAAATATTAAATGCACGAATCAACCATAGAGTTCAACAAAGAACTATTGTGCCTCCAAGGAGAATATGACAAAAATTCAGTAGAATAATTGTTCCCAGGTTTGAAAATATAGATCCATTTATCCATTTATTCATGAAATATGGACATAAATATGAAAGTTGTAGAGTATATTTAATATATAGGAAAATTAGAATTCAAAGGAGGATATTATATCTATTAAATAGTAGATTTTCTAGGATAAAGAGAAATATACCTAGGAACAACAATTCGTTTTCTCCTTTGGCTGACATGTGGAAATGTTATAGTTGTCATAATTATGGGCATAAGGTAGGTAAATTCATTAGAAAATATATTAAGAATAAACATGAAAAATGAAATCCCAAAGTATGATAGTAGAAAAAGGGATAAATAAGTGAAATTTGTGGCATTGTGTTGTACGCACAAAATCAAGGAAACAATTAGTATGTAGATAGTGGGTGTTCAAAGCATATGAAAGATTATAAGCATAAATTTATATCACTAAAATAAGATAGAAAAGGTAATGTCAGTTTTGGAAATGACGCTCTAGGTAAAATTATGGGAAGAGTTATTACTATTTTTGTAAATGGAGGAGGCAAAGAGAAAAATGTTTTATTTGTTGAAGGTTGGAAACATAGTTTGTTGAGTGCTTCTCAGATGTGTGATTAGGGGAAAATAATCATTTTTGTTTCAAAGGTTGTGAAATTAAATAAGTTGATTAAGGTGAAGTGGCAGTTGAAGTTGTTAGGACGAACAATAATGTTTATGTTTTAAATTAAAATAATGGAAAATGTTTTTCTAGGAAATATGATGAAAATAGGTTATGGAAAAAAAGGCTATGACATCTCAACTTCAACCGGATTGTTGCATGAAGTTGAGAAGAAAGAAATCTATAAGGGATTCTTTGAGGATCTCTAAACCATAAAACAAAATTTCAAGTCATGCTAGATTGGTAAGAAAATTACAGTTCACTTTAAAAGTAAAGAAAAATCATCCACCAAGCCTTTACAACTAGTACACATGGTCTTATGTAGTCTTGAAACAAATCAAAATTCAAATGGTAAATGATATTTATGCTAATTATAGTTTATTACAAAAGTCTTATTTGCATACTATTCTTTAAAGAAAAGTTAGAAACCTTTAAAAAGTTTAAAGTCTTTAAAGCAATGGCTACAAAATAAAGTGTATCAGATCTAACAATGGTGGAGATTTCATCTCTAAAGAATTTGATGAATATTGTAAGGAACATGGCATAAAAATTCAATTCTCCATTGTAGATACTCCACGATAGAATGATGTAATTAAAGGGGAAATAAGTTAATACAACAATTAGTAAGAGGAATGATGGATGAGAGAAATATATCACAAATGTTTTGAGAGGAAGCTATTCATACATTAGTAGTTATTTGGAATAAAGGTCACTTTAGAAAAAATAATGCCAAAACCTACTATGAAATATGGTATGGAAAGTTAGCAACAAACAAGAAATTTAAAGTCTTTGGCAGTAAATGCTATATTAAAAGTAACGATGAGAAGATTGGAAAGTTTGATGCCATAGAAAATGAAGGTATATTTCTTGGGTATTCACATTAAAATGATGTTATATTTGTTATGATAAGAGCTTAAGAAAAATAGTAGACAACATTGATGTAAGAGTGGATGAATCCATTCCTATAAAAGAAAAATAACCAACATGTATTAGCTCAAATGGAAAGGCCAACCATGAAGATGATGATGAACGGTTTGAGGAAGAAGTCAATGAAGATGCAAAAATCCTTCAAGGTATTTTCAAAAGAATCATCCTTCTAACTATATTATATCTGATTTTGATGTTGGAGTCCAAATTATAACAAGAGTGATGAATCCTCCTAATAAAGGACATATTTCTATGTTGTCCACGATTGAACCAAAATATTTTTCTTAGGCTATCCAAGATGAAAATTAGATGAAGGATATGAATGAAGAGAAAGATCAAATTGAGAAGAATTAGATTGGGGGATTGGTTCCAATACTAGCAAACAAAAGTTTCATTGGCACAAAATGGGTCTTAAGGAATAAACTAAAGGAATATGGAAAATTAGTGAGGAATATGGCCATATCAGTATCCCAAGGTTATGCTTAGGTTGAAGGATTAGATTTTGATGCCAAATTTTTTCCTATATCTAGATTAAAGGATATAAGAATGTTTTTAGCATTTTCTAGTGAATTTTTTTTTGAGATATATCTTATTGATGTAAAATCAACTTTATTTGAATGGTTATCTTGAAGAAGAGGTGTATGTTGCACAACTTGAAGGTTTTAAACTATCAAATTTTTTTGGTGATGTATGTAGGTTGAAAAAGGAACTATATGATCTTAAACGTGCACCCATGGAATGATATTCCAGATTAGATAAATATATGCTATAACATGGGCTCAAATGAGGAGCAATAAGAAACAACTTATATAGAAGATCAGGATATGGTAATCTTTTGATTGTTATGGTTTGTGTTGATGATACTATTCTTGGTAGTGATATAGATGAACTATATCAAAAGTTTGTACCTAATATGAAATATAAATTTGAAATATCCATTATTGTAGAACTTTAATTCTTCATTAATTTATACATTACATAATAAACAAAAGGAATATTCATCTCTTAAGGAAAGTACCTTAAAGAAGTGCTGAAGAAATTTGGAATAGAATAATTCTCACTAGTCAGTATTCCACTAGTCACTCGATGCAAGCTCAGCAAATATGATGAGTCATCTAAGGTAGATCACATAATATATAGGTTTATAATAGGTAGCCTCTTATATCTAACAACTTCAAGACTATATATTATGCAAGATGTTGGTGTTGTCTATAGATATTAGTCAATCCCTAAAAAAAGTCATTGCCTAGTAGTGAAAAAAAATACTCAAATATTTGAGAGCTACAATGGATTATAGGGTATCGCATCCATGAAGTAAAAACTTCGTACTAGTTACATATACAGATTTTGATTGGGCAAGAAATGTAGATGATAATAAAAACATAGGTGGAGGTGATTTCTTTCTTGAATATTTCCTAGTGGCTTGGTTGAATAAGAAGTATGAATCAATCTCTCTTTCTATTGCTAAGGAAGACTACATTATAGCAACATCTAGCTACACTTATATTTTGTTGATAAATCAAACCTTATAGGATATGAATGTAACTTATAAGATCTTATTCCCATTATCTATCATAACACAAGTGCTATAAACATATCTTAGAATCCTATGCATTCAAATAAAAATCATATTCCCATAAAGTACCACTTTCTTAGAGAACATGTTACGAATAAGGTTGTAAAACTAGATTAATTCCCCACAAAAGAGGAGAATGTTGCTATCTTCACTAAACCCCTAGCACGAGAAACTTTTGAGCATTTAAGGTAGAAGATAGGAGTAGTCTCTCTCTCCTCGTAACTATAGATTATCTACAAATAAAGAATGTAGTTGTTTAAATCAGTACAACTATATCTAAATAAGAGAGATTGGTTAATGGGGAGATGACACGTCCATAGGAACAACATAATGACATGGAGAGATTAGTTGTAGGGGGAGTATATAAAATCTTTATTATTGATGTCGAAGGGTGAGAATGAAAAAGAATTGAATAAGATGCTACATGGTTATTGGTAGGGGGAGATGAATTGGATTTTGTTGATGGTGTTGGATCCACAAACATGTCAGGGGATCTGCCCGGTAAGAAGTGCCAATTAGACCTCAGACCGTTTGGTGTAGGAGTCCCAACAGTGGGTAGTACGATATCACCTTGACGCGGTTGCGCGCAGAGGTAAGTAAGATGTCCTTGTTGGTAAAAATAGTGTGACATGTGCAACAAGTCAAGGAGGGTTCATGAATGGCTCCAACACATGGAACGGGGAAATGAATGCACCCCTTAGAAACTTGTGACAACACACAACTTGGAAGGGAACACACGAGTAGAGATACATCACAAGATGGAAAGAAGGTTAGCCAATGATACAAAGTGATCGTTAAACCAACAACACATTTCGATAAGATTCATACAAACATATATATAAAAGTCCATACATGCATGCGTAAACAACAACTGCATATATCATAAGAGTAACCAAGATAGCTGAAATACAATAAAAACATATGCATGAAATGTGACGACTCTGTTATATTAAGAAAGTGAAAGATCCAACCATACAAACAACTATGACCAACCACTAGTCCTCACAGTAAAACATTATAGTCACTGCCACCTACTCCTCCAAAGAGATATACTATTTTTGCACTGTGCAGAAGCCAAGGCTTGTTATAATACATTCCAAGCTTTCTCTAAGATACACCCATAGGAAGCTTGGCTCTCAAAATCCTGTATAATGAGTTATGAGGTTCTATAAATATTAAAGGGTGGGGTGACCCTTGACATTCCCCTTTGTGACTCTTCACCTACCCTCATGCCTCTTGAACTACTACATGACTGTTATGCTCTACTATCGACACTTGGTCTTTCACTTTTACAAGATGTTACATTACAATCTGCACATGTACCCATGTGAGACAAAATAGGCTTGAGTAAGCCATGCAAGACATTACTAAGGTTCATATAGTTGTAGGAAGACCAACTCCTCAACATCCTCGCAATGATAGACAGTGGAAAACTGATGGCAAGCTTGGTAGTCAGTTATGGTGTTCGCATGTTTAATGGTGAAATCCTGTTGAAAGCGCACTCTTGCCTCCGTTGCATACGGTTACACTAATTTGGCACCTATGTCCAACTCGTCTGATAACATGCACATCATAGTCTTGAGTGCATCCGGACCAACAACATACTGATGCATAGTGTTTGTTTTGAACTCCAAGTCTGCGCTAGTGGCTACGCGAATCAACTCAACAAACTGCATGTCCAACTCCAGTCAGAATTGGTTCTTTGAATTTTCCTTAGTAAGTGTGCCAATGGATGGGATCGCACACATGCGCACAATGACATCCATGCTTCTGAAAACCCGTGCATGTGAAGTGTGCAAACTGGTGATGAGCTGTGGGAGTTCCTCATAGTTCTAGATCTACCTCCAGATGTGTTCCTTCAACTTTACTACCTTTGGCTTCATCATATTTGGCAAGTGCAATTGCGCTCCCTTGTACCTCATTGTCCATGTTTACATGCAATCTACAACAGTATGCATATTTGACAAGATGCATGCTCTCCTAGCACAACGCTGCTGCCAATCATCGAGATGGACAACTAACTTATGCATGGTGACGAATCTGGAATACAACGTCTGCATAACTACTTCAAGAGATGATACTTCATCCAGTATCACTCTCCTCAACTCTGCTCTGGCGGATGTTGTAACCTGTTCTCCTCCCTACTTGGCCTCTTGTAACTCCTTAGCCATGCGCTCATTCTTTGCTATCAAGAATTGAACACTAGAACGGGTGGCTTCGGCTTATGCTCTGGTAGTGTCAGCCAATGCTGCTGGATACTTGCGCACATCGGATATGATCACTCGTTCTTTAAAATGAGCAGGAGATATGTGGACATCTAGAGTAGGCACTTTGCATGATTGCACAACTCTGTGTTGTGAGTCATTGAAAGATATCTTGTGCATCTCTGCTTCTAGATTATCTTCAAGGATCTTTGTGTCTCCTTGATCGCTTGGGATTGGCTTTGCTTCCGAGTCTGGTGAAGCTAGAGGCATGACCTCTTGGTTCTGAGGCATGAGGTCAATATCCTGATCTGAATCTGCTTGAACCATATCTGTGTCCATATGATCTATTATCTATTCAATCTCTTGAGCTAAGTCCTGCTCCTACGACTACTCACCATGTCTGCTCTGTGCCAGCTACTCAGATGAGTCTATAAACTGTATGGGCATAGTTTCATCAATCTGTGCATGTTGCACCTCCTGTTGTACTTGTTCCTACTACTCTTCCTTCTCTCTTTTGTGCAACTCCTGTTCTTCCTGCAATTTCCATTTCAACTCTAGCAACTCCTTTTTTGTTTCCTCCATCCCCTGTGATCACCAGCTGTCGAAAGAGATAAATTTCTTGAAATTACTTCTCCCTGAAGGTAGCAAGATGTGTTCCACTAGTACTTCTCAACACCATTGTCTCAGGATCATTATGTGAGACAATCCAATGGATCATGTCCAAGCATGGAAATGCGGGATACCTGCATGCAATGTGGTACAAGCCAGACCCGTGAATTTTGACATAGACCTTGCGGTCTTCCAAATTTCCCTCAAATGTGCTTGAGAATGTATCATTGATGTCCTTCCATTTCATCTTGATATCTTTGTCTACGAACAACTTATTGTCTTCATAAATAGGCAATCTCATAGACACTTTCTCAACTGCATCTCCAGTTGCACTCTTGATGGTCTCCTTTGACCCTTCTCTCTTGGAGACCATTGTACATGTGCTACTGAGAGATGGATGAACACCTGCGATACCTAGAGATATAGAAACACTCATGGAAAGAAATATGTCAGTTGGAAACCAAGCAACTTTGAGGATTGACATGCAACATACCCGGGTGACTGACTGGGAAGATTGCGTAATTTTCACTGGGAGGCTAGGAGATTGACTTCCAAAACTGCATAAGGCATAATCTGAGTTGTCAAGAGGCTAATTGATTGCTGGAACTACGCAATACATAGTCTAGCCTGGCTTGCTGAGGAATGAAATTGCACATTGCATAGTCCAACTTGTCCTGCTGAGGACTGAAACTATGCAATGCGCAGTTTCAGCCAGCAATGACATGCGAACTGAGAAAACTACATTGCGCAATTTTTAGGGCCAGCAGGGCATTGCCTCCTATATTTTTACCAATCAAACCAAGAGGCTAGTGTTGTGCTATCTTTGCACAGTTTCTGGAGGGATGGAAGAGCCTTCACTCTTAGAAATGCGCATTGCTAACTGGGCAAGGCAAGGCAAGGCAACCCAGACCTGCCGACAGGCGACTGAAAACATGAAAAGTTATGAATGCTTGGTGAAGCTAAGTGTAAATAAGAGTGAATGATCATGCATGCAAACAGTGAGTGCAAGAGTCAAAAAATGGGAAAACAAGAATGTGTGTGAAGCGAGTCGCCGCAACGGTAACCATTAGTGTATAAACAATGTCATGCATGCAAAAATTGTGAGATGCAATGAAAAACTTGAAACATTGCTTCTACAAGCTAATATGCATTAAAACGATAGGAGGTGTTCAACAAAACCAGGAAAACATCATTCACACAAAGAAAAATACAAAAACTGACAGAAAAGCAACAAAAGACATGAAAGCAGATTTACCTGGAAAAAAGTTGAGCTGGTTGTGCCGAATGCTTGTGGATGTGATGTGGGATGTCAGATATCCAAGATCAATGTGAGGAATGACATTTGCAATGTCGAATAAATACGTTTGATCAAGATGAGGCTTATGACGCGCATGCCACAAATCTAGGAAAAAGTGACAGTTGGTGGGAAGTTTCTAAAACGGTCTTTGCATGTAACCTCCAGCTACTAAAAATAGATCCCTAAAATCTAGGGATACTTTTTTCTTTTTTCCTTTCTCGAAAGAAGCAAACCATGCATGCAACTCAAATTGCTTAGTCTTGGAGGGGACCAGTCAACTTGAGAGCACATGCAATGGTTTGCAAGCCTAGGAATGACAATTGCATTGTTTCTAGGCGAAGAAAAACTGGTTTTAACTCATGCATTGTGCAATTTCTAGACTAAAGCTGTGGATGTCAGTGAGAATTACGCATTTTCTAAGCTGAAGCCCAGTGTTGGGATGAATTACACATTTTCTAGAGGGAAGGTTGCCTGGCTAGATTCCGCATTTCTGGAGGCCAGTAGGTAGCCCAGATGGATTGCACAATTTCTGGAGGAAAGGAAGGTTCCCATCCAAAATTGCGCAAGTTTCTAGGTGAGTACCTAAGCTAGAAAATGGTTAAGTCGGGAATGTCAACTTGCGGGTGGGAGGCAAACAAGCTGGCCAACATAGGCTGATAAGCCACTAAAACTTAGTTGGAGCCTATGTAATTGGACAGTGCAAGACATGTTGCTAAGGATGGTTTGTAGGGAGGCTCCAAAACGAAGTTAAGGAAAAATTTTGGAGGGTGGTTGTAGCTGCTACAACAACTTCCCAAAAGAAAAGGGGGTGAATCAACAAAATAATAAACAAGGAATGTGAGAAAAACAACAACAATGTTTTGACCAAGTGATGGAGTTTCCATAAATGACCTACAATGTTTGGCAACAATTCTTAATGGTGTTTCCATCAATTCCAAAGGGGGATATTGTTGATAAAAGTGTTGTCGTTGATGAGAAAGTCTAGTCATTGATGTCAAGTTAACAAGTAAATATAATTTCAGGGGGAGTTTGTTGAGATTTTGTTGATGGTTACTATTGATATGTAGTCTATACTTGAAAGATTTTTACCTTAAATTAAATTGTTCAAAATAAATTCAAATTCATCAATTGGATAACACTCTAAGAAACCTTTCCAATGGTGTATGCCAGTCTGAAAAATGGTAAGGAATCATAAGTAATGATGGTTTGATGTTTGGAAAGGTTTTGTAGGCATATACTTCCAGAGAGGCTTATAAAAGGCATGCGACAAGATTTTTCCCATTATCTAAGATGGAATTTCATAGCACAACATGAAAATTTTGTTTTGAGTTCCTGGTGATGTCGTGGTCCAACTATTGATAGAGTCTGCAAATGGGAACATTCATGGAAATTGAAGTGCAAATTTTCATTTCTTTCATGGAAGATTTTTTAGTGGAGCGCTTAATGGTGGGTATGTTAGTGCGCTCAATAGAGTCCGTAGGAGACAAATAATTTTTTAGAACTTAAAAATGATGGGAGTTCAACCTCCAGTCACTAAAATTTAACTAAATAATTGGCTCAAAAAATAAGATCCTTAGCTTACCTTTTGTATTAGATTATGTGGTACACTCGCAAATGGAAGAATACTATTGGAAGAAAAGGATTATATGGCAACCGATTGGAATTGATGTCAGCATATGATGACATGGCATGAGATGATAGGTGACACATGACATGCTTATTTGGCATTTTTACGTGCCTAAGTTACCCTTTTCCAAGTGACATGTGGTACCACTCACAGGGTGACATGTGGCATGTTGCTAACATGCTATGATAGTTGAAGGACTCTAAGAGACAAAGGTGTTTCTTAATATATTGGAAAATTCACAACCTGTTGCAGAGAATTCTATAGTGGCATAGTCGATGCAGGCGTGCGACATAAATAATTCCATTAGTGGATGAGAACATTCATGTCCTTCCATAAAGGTTTTGGATGAAGGACATGGCACAATGGTGGCATAAAGACAAAAATTGTTAGACAAAACGTTTACCATTAGAATAAGTTTCATCGCAAAGGTTACATGTGGCAATTGTTGTGGCAAATTGACATTATGGGCCAATAAGGGGAAGCCAAATGGAAATTGCATGATATGGAACAATCTTAGGATATGTGCCAAAGGGCTGTGTTTGTAAGATCTTTCTTGTGTTATTGAATCTTAGTGCTTGATTTAGAAAAGGCTTAAGGGTCCTCCATGCTTAGTGCACAAGTGCTTTTGGTTGAAAGGAAATGTTCTAACCATCGGGTATATAACACCCAATAAATAAAGTTAAGGGAATATAGTTTTAAATATGTTTACATTTAAGTGCTCTCCATGATTTAGCTAAGGATATTGACACATATTATTATGCATCATGCGCTAAATGATTAGGTCAGAAAATTATTACAAATTTTGTGGTCTTTATGTTAATTGAAACTTTGTGTTCTATGTTATAAAATTGGTGTTCTAGTGCCAAAACTAAACCCAAGATAAAATAGATAACCATGTAGTGTAGAGACAAGAGGTCCGCTTAGAATGAAAAATCAGTTCAACAAAGAGCACGACATTGAAAAAGAAGTTAACAAATAGTTCAAGATGAAGAAAAGAAAAATAAATAGAACAACAATGTGGACAACACTTAAATCAAGAACAAAGTTGAAGTGAAATTAATTGATAAATCTGATATAAACAAATCAATTGAGGATCAAGGTAAATCTAAATATATATTAATAGAAACAACATCACAAATAATATATTTGAAAAGAGGAATTTTATGTATTTGATAAGTTTGGGTCTTGAGAGAGTAGTGAATGGGTGATTGAGAGAGTGGAATTTATCTATGGATGTATAATAGAGAAAGTATTTTCATTGGATTTTAAACATTTATGAAAGAGGGATTTGAAGGGTTGTGTTGGTAGGAGCTTTTACAATAGAACAACAATGTGGACAACACTTAAATCAAGAACAAAGTTGAAGTGAAATTAATTGATAAATCTGATATAAACAAATCAATTGAGGATCAAGGTAAATCTAAATATATATTAATAGAAACAACATCACAAATAATATATTTGAAAAGAGGAATTTTATGTATTTGATAAGTTTGGGTCTTGAGAGAGTAGTGAATGGGTGATTGAGAGAGTGGAATTTATCTATGGATGTATAATAGAGAAAGTATTTTCATTGGATTTTAAACATTTATGAAAGAGGGATTTGAAGGTTTGTGTTGGTAGGAGCTTTTACAATAGGGTGTTGGAGCTTCCTTTCAATTGGTGTTGATAAAAATGGAGCTTGTGCTTCCTTCAGGTTGGTTCCTAAAAAATCAAAAAGTTGGTGCTTATAGAGAGAAAGAAGGTTGAAGCCTTATTCACCTATTATCCTACACAAAAATTGATGTATTTTCATCATAATCAGAAATAATTTTGGGTTTTCCCAATTTGGTTTACATGTTAATATCTTTTGTCCATATTTTATGGTTTTCATGTGTTGATTAATTATTATTATGTTAAGTATTGTTACTTAAAGAAAGGAATTACAAGAATTGTTAAAATACTCATTAACCATATGCCCCCCTAGCCCCCCTTATTAGTATTTTACCAATTTCTAACACTTTTTTCATTTCACTGAATAAGATAAGGAGCATTGGTTCTTTTTCACTTTAGTTTTATTAATTTTTGAGAGGATGAGATGCGACATCAACCCTTTCTCACCATTGACGTTGTTTTCATTCTCTATTCCTGTGACCCATTTTCTCTTTTTACACAGAGAAATTGTTGTATCTTTGAAAATAATGGTGGTATTATACTCTCACACATTTTTTGTTTGTATGGTATCTCTAATTATAATCACAGTATTAAAACCTCACTTGTTTGTTGGTTACACATATAAGCATTCCATCATTGAATGTTTGCACAATAATCCCTTTGCTAATTAAAAATTTGGTCATATGACATAGAATTAAGGATGCTAGTATATTCTCATTTTCTCATTTAGATCAATGGATGGAATTTTCACGAATAAATTCATTGCACCTCCAAATCCATGTCTAAACCATGTTTAAATTTTTCAAATTTACCAAATAAGATTATAAATTTACTATGCAACTTGCAAATTTCCATTTATTAGGATTAGTGAGAAGTGAAAGGGTTAAAAAAAATTGTTGTTTTGTTTTTCTCTTATATACATTTCATAATGAAAAGTATTGGGCATGTGGATCAAATTGTATGCATCTATGTTGGATCAAAATTGAAACTTGTAGTAGACTACAAGTTAGGTTTCATAGTAATTTTAGTGTGTTATATTAATGGGTTAGTCCCTTCCTTGATGAATATGATTGAGTTCAAACATCTGACCATTTTCCCAATAGGACAACCCTTTTTATTGTCCTTCTTCTAAATATTACTATGAATTGTAATTCATGTAAGTAGTGTGGAAATGTAAATATTAGCTAGTTGAGAGAAGTGGACATAGATTCTAAAAGCCTAAGGAGGAGGGGATTCTTGTAAACCCAAGAAACTGCGTTTATTTCACCACCTATCTTCTTGAGGAATTTCTGACATTGCTGGTGCAAGTAATGAATTCAAGTATGGACTCCTAAGTGTGGGAAAAACCATATAGGCATGTTCTTGTAAATAGTGTTGGCATGGTCAATATGAAAGTGTTATGCAACCAACTCACACAATAGTAGATCATCGCCTTCAAAATTAGCCTCTTTGAGGGGGAAACCTCCTTTACATTACACAAATGAACAATTATTAGATGTTTCAAATGAAAAAACCTCCTTTCTATATATAGAAGTCTAAAGGGTCACAATATAATGAGATTCGACATGACAATAATAATGTAAGGACACAACAATAACAATAAATGGCTTCTGTAGGGCACAATAATAACAATATGAGGACTAGATGGGCACAAAAATAACAATAAGGGGGCCACACTGACAATAAAAATGAGGGAATACACTAGTATTATAAGGACCTAACATGCCCCTTTGCTTCAAAAAAGTGTTGTCCTCAATGCTTGAGTAGTTTTGGATGCTTCTGTATAAAATTCTCATCCTCCCATGTGGAATCTTCAGCAGGTAAGTTCTTCCACTTGATCAGATACTCTAAAATTGATCAATTTCTTAGCTGTCGAGTTCTTATTTCTGTGACTCCTTCAGGTTCCAATAGGACTTTTCCTTCTTCTTCAAGTTCTAGAAATATTGTTTGAACATGGATCTTGTCACCTATAACCTTCTTTAAGTATGAAACATGGAAAACTGAGTGCACTCGGGAAGATGTAGGAAGCTGCAGTTTGTATGCCATAATATCAATCTTTTCCAACACCTTTTAAGGACCATAATAATTGGTGATAATGTATTATTCTTATTGTCTTGCTTGAGGGACATTTTTTTGTATAGATGTAGCCATAAAAATACAATAGCCTACATCAAAACTTCTTTCACTGCAATGTTGATCTTCATGTTCTTTCATTCGATTCTGCGCCAAAGTGAGGTTATCCTTTAAGAGTTGAAGAAGTTTTTGTTTATGCTCAATGTGATCTTCCACTGCTTGAACCTTAGGAGTGATTTGGAAGGTGGTGTAGGGCTTAGGGAAGGTGAATGGTGGGAGAAATAAGGAAAGGGAGTGACTAAGTCTTCTGAAGAGCTCAAAACTGAGTTTGTAAGTTGGTTGGATTTGCTCAACAAACCTAGAAAGTTGTTCTTATGGAAGGATGATTTGTTTGAGAGACTTAGTGGAGAAAGTGATGATTATGGATGGATGAGGTTAGAATGGGGTTGTTGGTCATGAGATCTCCCTGCACTGTTGGAACTCCTACACTACATCAATCACTGGCATTTATCCATGAATCATGTCAAATAAGAAAGATTTTCAATCAACTAAAGAAAACATAATTTTATTATCTAGTTGCCTAGCTCACATATGGAAGTACTTGAAGAATACTGTGAAATACTATGGGATCTAATAAAAGGTTGAAGATATCAGAGATGACAATTGAATCTTATTCTTGAAAACTAAAAAGATGTTGGCCTAAGTAGCAGAAAACCCTAAATTCCATTAGAAATCAAAATTTTGTCTTTTTGGGGCTGCATAGGAGTTCTTCCCTCAAACCATGGTTCCTAAAGGGAGGAGTGAGGCCAAGTCCACCTGCTAATAGCTTTTTGGTATTCCTTTATCTTTCTAAGCTACTGCTAAAGTAAGACACAGATGGAAGCAAACTAATCCAAATTCACAATTACTTCCAATGAAATAATGCTAAAACCAATTCAACCATTAATCTATGAAATCAACTAAGTATACAAGTACAAGAAAAGGATCCTTTTCTACTAGGGTTGGGCCCTAACCCAAGAGCTTTAGCCCTCTAAGTAAACTCAATGCTGGATCAAGGAAATGCTCATTCTCATTATCATATCAGAAAAATTACATAAAAATGTATTCCACAAGTCTTTAACTCGAAAATGCTTAGTGCTTTTACATAAAAAATCTGAATCATAATGAGGCTCTAGGCCTTCTTATTTATACAATTGAAGTCTCCAATGACTTCCTTAAATCTAGGGAGGCTTGGCTCCCAAACTCAAGATGATCTGGCTCTTAACTATCACTGGCTCGGTTGCCTTTTGACCTTCATGACTCAGTTGCTTGCAACTCCAAACTAGTGTGATTTTATGGATGAATATTCAAATGAATGTGGCTTAAATGAGGATGATCTATCTCCTACAATCTCTCCTCCTTGTCTCATTCGAAATTTTGCCTTAATTAGCCAAAATTTCCATGATTTTTTCTCAAAAACTTGCAATCAATGCACATTAGACCACTAGACATAACATCTTACTTTTACTCATCTCATTAAGCAAAATATAATTAAAATATGTAAGGAATTATGAGAAGAGTTGATTTTAATAAGCTTGGAGGTGTATTAAGGTCCATATAGTTACCTAATGATGAGGCTCGTCATCACCTCCCTACTAAAAGTATTGCTCATCCTATGAGAAACTCAATCTATATCCATGTCCTTCATTGCTCTGGTTGCCTCCCTGACATCCCATGCTTCTGATGTAGTTTCTTCTTCCCATGAATAAAATCCTGTCTTCCTCTCTATCTCTTCCCACTACTTTCTTTCTTCCTCTTGTTTCCTTCCTTCCAACATTCCTAAGAGTAGTGGTGGACTGAGTCTCAAGCCCATCCAATTGACTTTGAGTCTTTGTAGAGCTTGCTTGTACATGGGTGTTCTATTTAGTGCCTCTCTCATTCTCTGAGGAGAATGGTGTTCTCTAATTTTCAGGCTGTAAGGCAAGGTGTTCCATCTCCTTTGGCAAGCTTGCATGTTGTCATACCCTAATAGCCTGAACATGTCTTCAAAGTATGTGACTGCTTGCTCTTGGGCAGTAGGGTACCGAGGTGCAAAATTAGGGTCATTTGCAATCATGTTGTGGGTGTTGATGACACCCATTGGGTTAGATTGCTCGGATCTTATCATGAGGGGTTTTATCTCTTCTATTTCCAGTAGCTTTTTCATCTATGCAGCTCTTTCCTCCTCATGATTCATCCATGATGCTAAGGCCATCAATTGCAAGTCCCCTAGTTTTGAATTTGGGTCCCACGCATTTAAATCTATCAAGGCCAAGTTGTGTAGGTAAAACTCAAACATTTTTTCTCTATCTTCCAAGGTGCTTTGATCACAAATATCAATGAATTATTTGTAGTCTTGGAAATGAATAATGCCTCTCTGTGCCAAAGTCTTAATTTGGAATTGTGGCCATTGTTCCTTAAGATACAAGGCATAAGACTTTGCTGGCACCCTGCATTGTATTACCTCTAAGGATAAATTGGCCATAGCTACCAACTAGATTCCCCTTTCTTGTAATTGTCCACTTAGCCATGCATTCTTTGCTTCCAACTGAGCTTTCACCATTGCCTCTTTGTCCCTTATGTTGCTCAGTTCTCTACCCATCTACTTTCATTTCTCCTCCATGTGGCCCACATCCTCCACTCCTTTAGATTTGGCAATTTTCATTCACCTATGTGTTCTTTCCGTTTCTTTTTCAAGCTCAAAGAATAAGGGGATGGAAAATATATGTGGGATGACCCTACCCCCTTCAATGAACCTATAGTAAGAGTCAAGGTTGGGTTGAGGACTAGGTTCTCTCAACTTTGGGTCTTCCTTCTTTGTTTCTTGCTGAGTGGTACCTTCTTGGTCCATGTTCTAAGTTTCTTGTAGGTTTAGCAAATTTTCCTATAGGATGGCCTCTACTTCCTGTAGGTCCTTCTATGTCTCCTGTAGGAGACCTTTTCCCTTTGATGAGGCAGACCTTGTGATAGACCTCCTAACAAATGGGATATTTGGGAGAGGCTTGTCCTAATTATCATTCTCCTTTATTTTTCTCAAGAGGAGCTACCTTCTCTTGCTACTTTGGTGAGTCTTCAATGATAATAGGAATTTTGGTGGGTGTTTGAGGTCTTCCTTGTCTTATTCTTCTGCTTTTTCTTGTCCTAAAGTACAATGGGGTTAGTCTCTGTCTCTTCCGTTTTGACTTGATAGGTGTACTTAGGGCAGTAAAAGCAGTCATTTCTTCTTTCTCAGTGGGTTTTGGGGATTCCCTTTGTGATTCTTCCCCCTATTTGCCTTTAACTATAGACCTCTGTTCTTATTTCTGTTTTTTTTCCTCTTTCCCATTTCCTCCTCATCCTTGTCCTTCTATTCCTCTTCTTCCTCTAGTTCCTCACTCTGTTCATTTGTTTCTTCTTCTGTCTCTTCTTCATTTTTTATCATATTGTGCTAATGAGAGAGCATAAGAAAGATGACATACCTATGGGTAAGATGCTTTGATGGTGCTGCTTGTTGAAGAATGATGTCCCTGTGTTGTGTGTTTGCTGCATACTTTTTTGTATTGGCCTCTTTTGATGCTTGTTTCCTTTGATGTGCAAGTACTAGAGAGTGATGTTGATGATCATGTTGCTACTGCTGAGCTCTGGAGGAGCTTCCTTGACATTTGGATCCCTAAGATAAAGATGAATACAACCCTGTGAAATCCCCTTTTATGGGAAAGGCCACTACAAGATTTCCTACAGGAAATCTACAGGATGTCCTTTAGCTACCTCTCCCCTAAACTTTCATTATTTTCTTCACTTCTAGAGGATGAGGATTGTTGTCAGGGGTAGAGAAGGGGTCTAGTGATTGGTTGGTGAGAGGTATAGCCTTCAGGTGTTGTCCCCTTGTCCTCTGTTATCCCCCTCTTCTATTTTTTTTCTTTTTTGAAAATTGTAATCTTTTCAGAATTGACTTATTGGATGAATGCAGGGGTAACATGGCAGTGAGAGGCATGGTGATGAGGTGGTGGAGTAAACATTTCAATTTTTGACACAGACTGTTTATCCCCTTGCTCTAGGGTCACTTTTCTTGGGATTCCCAAGCCACTGTAATTCCTACAAGAAACTCCTATAGCTTTTCAAGGAATCTTGTAGGATTACAGGGAATCCTGTACAAAACACTGAGCCTATGTAAATTGAGATGGAGGAGTTAATAAATGGAGGGATTGATGGGATATTGAAGAATATGGGATGGAGGAATGAAAATATGAATTGTATAGGTCCTTCTGCTCCTCTCCAGTTTCTTTGATAGTCCTCTTGCTGACATACAAACAACATTTTCAAAATTTTATTTTCTCTATTTTTTTTGTTTTTTGCTTTTTTTTTAAACAACTAGTCTACCTCCAAGAGGTTTTCATCCTAGTTTCTTGCCCTGGGTGCCTCAAAATAGGTTTTCATCCTAGTTGCTTGCCCTAGGTGCCTCAAAAGAGGTTCTCACCCATAGATCTTTTTATTCTTTTTTTTTCGACACCATTGGGCCACCTCAAGAGGTTTTCGACCCAACAATGGGACTCAAGTGCCTCATGGAGGTTTTCACCTGAGTCTCCTTTTTTTTTTTAGGGACTTGATGGGTTAGAAGCTTAGACTTTCCCCACCACCATCACTGTCTTGCTACTGCCATTGATGAATTCTTTCTTTGACAAGCACTTCATGTAGACCTTCAATTTGTGCCCATTGACAAGTAAATGGATAGCCTCTGCATCAATGGCTCTTATCTGTACTGAACCATTATCATGACATTTTTCTATGACATAAGGCCCTAACCATCTAGTTCTTAACTTGCCTTTAAAATCCTTGTATATGGAATCATGCAATAAAACCTAATCACCTTCTTGAAACTGTTTGTCCTTTATGTTCTTGTCATGCCAAATATTCCTTTGAACTTGAGTTACCTTTGTGTGCAGGAGGGCCTGCATTCTAAATTCATCTAACCCATTCAGCTAGAGCAATATTTCTTGTTGTGCCCTGGTGAGATCTAGATCTAGTTGTGCTGCCATTCTTAAGGTGTTTTATTCAAATTCAATGGAAAACAAGGCCTTCTTTCCATAGACTAGCTCATAAGGAGTGAATCCAATGGTGGTATTATAGGTCCAAGTGGCCTCAACTAACCTATATGTCTAGTCCTTTCTACTACTTCTAATCACCTTGGTCAAAATGCCTTCCAGCACTCTGTTGGTTACCTCCACTTGCCCATTATCTTGTGGGTGGTAAGGAGTGGATGTTCTATGCTCAATCTTGTGTTGGCTTAACAAATATTCAATCATGTGGATGTAAACTGACTGCCTTGATCAATGACCAGTTCTCTAGGGTACCCAAACTTATAAAATACATTTCCCCTTAAGAACTCGACCACTTTCTCTTCTTTTTCTGCTTTGATGGCCTTGGCTTCAACCCACTTGCTCAAATAGTCAGTGCACACAATGATGTACTGCTTTTGCCTGGATGGAGGGTCAATGGGTCCAATGACATCCATGCACCACTTGTCAAATGGCTTGAAAGTCACTTGAGGCTGTAGATGCATTTCATCCCTTGGGTAGGTTTCCCCATCCTTTGGCACCGATCACACTGACTAGTATACCTTCTCACATCCTAGTGAAGAGTGGGTCAATAATAACTAGCTTGTAGCACCTTGAATTCTGTCCTTTTGGCTGCAAAGTGACCTCCACAAGGCCCATCATGACAGGTTAGAAGGATGTCAAAGACTTTCTCCTCCCTGACACATCTTCTCAGAATTTGATCTGGGCCTAGTTTGAAGAGGTTGCCCCCAATCCAAGTGAAAGGGGCGCTCTTCCTCATAATCTTGCTTTTTTCTTTGGAGGACAAATTTGGTGGAAACTGTGCAGACACCAAGTAATTTTCTATGCAGAAAACCATGGAGAGAGAACTGAAATGGCGAATAAGTGTTCATCCGATAGTTGATCATCAACTATTCCTTCCTCCCCTGCAGGCAAAGTCAATCTGGATAAAAAATCTACAACAACATTCTCCTTGTTAGGCTTATCACTATTAGTTAGATCGAATTGTTATAATAAAAGTAATCATCTAATAAGCGAGGCATTTACATCAGGTTTATTCATCAAGTATTTAATTGTAGCATGGTCAATATGTACAAATGTTTGGTAACCTGTAATGTAATGCCTAAATTTGTTCAATGAATGCACAACAGCTAGGAGCTCCTTTTCAGTCACTATGTAGTTCAGTTCGACTTTTGACAGATTCTTACTGATGAAGTAAATGGCATAAGGTAACTTGTCATCTATCTGGCCTAGAGCTGCTCCTATGGCTTTGTGAGAGGCATCAACATGTATATGGAAAGGAAGGGCCCAATTTGGGCCTCGGAGAATAGGTGCAGTGGTCAAATTGTCCTTTAGCGTGTCCAAGGCCTCTTGACAACTTTCTAACCATACAAATTTAGAGTCTTTGGCGAATAACCCAAACAAAGGAGAAGCTAACTTGCTGAAGTCTTTTATAAATCTCCTATAGTATCCATCTAAACCTAGAAAAAATCTGACATCCATCTGTTTTTGCGGAGGTGGGACCCTTTGGATGATGGCTATCTTATTTGGTTCCACCTATAGTCCTTTCTAGGATATTGAATGACATCGAATAGTACTTGCAGTCATCAAGAACTCACATTTTTCGGGACTAAGGGACAAGTTCATTTCAATGCATTTGTTCAGCACATTACCCAAGTTGGATAGAGCCTCTTGGAAATCACACCCATAGGGTGTAAAATCATCCATATAAATCTCTACTACATCATGGACTAGCTTGGCAAAGATACTCAGGACTTCCCTCTAGAAAGTGGCAGGGGCATTGCATAGGCCAAAAGGAAGGACCCTATAAGTGAAAGTACCCCAAGGACAGGTGAAGGTGGTTTTATCCTGGTCCTCTGGGCTAATATGGATTTGATTGTACCCACTGAACCCATCTAGGAAAGAGAAAAACTTTTTCCCTACCAGGCCATCTAGCACTTGGTCAATGAAAGGTAGAGGGAAATGGTCCTTCTTTGTTGATTTGTTTAACTCTCTGTAATCAACACAAATCCTGCACTTCCCATTTTTCTTTGGAACCAACACCAAAGGAGAAACCCACTCATTGTCCAAGATAGGGTAAATTAATCCTGCATCCAGCAACTTTTGCAGTTCTTCTTTGACTATATCCTTGAGAGATAGATTCATTCTCCTTTGGGGTTGTTGGACTAGTTTGCAACCTTCCTTGATATAAATGTGGTGAGTACACACCAAGGGGTGCACTCCCTTGATTTCTTTGTAACTGCAGGCAAAGGCATTCAGATGTTCCCTTAACATGTTGCACAACTTTTCTTCTTGGTGTACAGACAGAGAGGGGTTGATTTTCAAAGTTCTCTCAGGGCCAAATTCTATTGTTTTGACACGGGTAGGGTTTGAATCAGCTAAGCATAGATCAATCTGATGGTTTCTCTTGGTTTCCTTTACTACTTCCTCTAAGGATAAGGTGCTGGGAGTTGGACTTTGGAGTATGTGTTCAATCAAATCATCTTCATCCAATTGTCCTCCTCCATGGCAGTTTCTAGGGTATAGAGTTGGGCTGAGTAGATTTCATCTTCTTCCTCCTCTTATAGCCATAAAGGTAAGTCATGTTCTAGAGATGGATGAGCAGGAAAGTACAAGACCAACTGCTTGGACAGATCCCCATTTTTTATAGTCATATTTCCAGCCCTACAACTGATGTAGACATCGATAGTGGATAACCAAGGCCTCCCAAGTATGAGAAGATAACCACTAAGCTTGGCCTTAGGCTGGAGAACTAGGAAGTTTGCACGGTACTCCTAGGATTCAATGGTGACCATCACATACTCAACAATCCCCTCAGGGGCTACTGTGGAACGGTCTACAAGTTGCAAGATTGTTGTGGTCTTTCTCAATGAACCTTGGAGATTGAGCTTGAGCATGATTTCCTTAGTCATTACATTAATGGTAGCCCCAAGATAAATCAAGTTGTGTGGGACAACGGTGCCATTGATGTGCAAATCTACGACAGGGCTTCCAGGGCCCAAATACTTTGGTCAAATTACCTGCCCCAACATGAAGTCGGACAGTTGTCCAATCACATTAACGGTAGGGGTGTCTCTTTTTCGCCTCCTTGGATGTTTGAAACACTTCTCTTTAATCAATTTGTTGTAAATAGGTACATCCTTGATGGCTTGGAGAAGTGGAATTTTGACACACAGATTTTTCAATTCAACCAGAAGTTCATTCTCTTCTGGGGTGGGCTGAACTGGATGAGTTAATCTCTCAACAAAGGGTGGTGGATTCACTCTAGGCATGCTTTCCTCTCTTTCCTCCTCACTCTCCCTAGGTGGAGATGGAGGTTGGTTGCCTGGGAGTACTCTCCCAGATATTAGGTTTATTTCCTGAATCTCCACAGCATAAGTAGGATAAGATATCTCTCCATTGTATACTTGTTATGCCTATCTGTTGTTTGGGTTCAGATTTGGCTAGGTAGGCATCTGAGGCTGTTTAGGTGGAGTAGGGTGTAAAATTTCTGGTTGAGTAGGATGTGAATGTAATAAGGTTGGAGCATTGTTGTATAGGGGCCTCCACCCCTGGGGTGGTGCATTCCACTAAGGCTATATGGCTGAAATGATTGTTGGTCGGCTGGGAATGGTACTGAGATGCAAAAGACCAAGGAGAAGGTGTAGATTAGGAGGGATGAGTAGGGGGTGGGGCAAGAGGGAACATATGTGTTCTAGTTAGGGTTGTAATATGCATGGGATGACCCTTGCATGCCCTGCTGGTATGGTCGAGGCCCGTGGGGTCTCCTTTGATTTATGTAGCAGAGTTGTTCAGTCACCCCTTCAGTTCCCTGATACACAGATTTTATTCTAGGTAGAGAAGGGCACTTGTTTGTGGAGTGGTTTTCTTCACAGACCAAACAAATTTCGATCAGGTTTAACAAACATTCATTCCTAGGGTGCCTCCTTGTGCAGATAGGGCAGAATATGGCTAATGCTCTCTCTACTTCCTCCTTCTTTCTCTTGATGTGCATAGTGTCCATCTGTAGGACAAGGGTTTGCAACATTTCACTCTTGAAATTTTCCAGCATATTTCTAATTTCACCTTTTATGGATGTGTTGGAATAGGATGAGTTAGCCTTTGGTTGACTACCCCTACCCTTTTTCCTAGCTACCCTAGAATGGTTCCTAAAGACAGTCTTGATATCTTCATAGGGTAGCTGGTAGATGTACCCTCCTGCTAGCAGGTTGAGGGTATCTAGAAGATATTCCCTTACCCCTCAGAGAAGTACTAGCTTCAGTGACTCAGGATCAAGAGTGCACATGGCCCTTTTGTAGCTAAGTTAGAATATTTCTTCATAATCCTCAAGGCATTCATCATGCCCCAAGGTCATCCTAAAAATTTCCTCTTTAGTGTCTTTGGACCTACAGTAGTCTCGATACTTGTTGTTGAAGGCTTGTTGCATCTCAGCCCAGGTTGTGATGCTATCACCAGGTAAACCCATGAACCAACGCAGAGCTACATCATTGATAGTGGATGGGAATAATTTCAACTTTTGCTCATTAGTGGTGTAATCATAAGTTCTACATATGACGACACACTCAAACAGGAAAGTATCTGGATCTTCTGAGGTCAAACCATGGAAATGAGGAAGAGCGGAGGGGCTTATGTTTTTCATCTTGGTATCCCCATTAGTTTCACTGATGGGAAAAGCACCCTCGATTCTTTCTCTATCTCCTCTATCATTTCTATTTTCAACCATTATGTCAGTTGGAATGGGTTCTCCTTATTCTTCTCCCCCTGTAGGCTCTTCAAAAGTCTATGGTTGTTTGCCTAAGGGATCTTCCAATTCACAGCCATTGAATAAGAGGGAAGGTTGGCTGTTTGAAGTGGTGGGGGTATTTGGTAGAAATTTTCCTAAGTTATCCCTATTCCTACAAGGCATGAAAGAAGTGTTTTTGTTTTGTTTTGTGGTTTTTTTTTAAACTTTGAGACTATTTGTAGAATTGAAATAACAACCTAAATAGAAACTAATTGTTGAATGAAATCTCACTTGCAGAATAGAAAAGAAAGAAAACCACTTACAATTACTTTTGCAGAAATGAAGCTAATAGCAAAATGTCAGAGATAAGAAATGGAAGAAATAAGGCAAAAATCGCATCTTACTCAGACACGATCCCTGACAATGGTGCCAAAAAGTGATGAGCACCAGTATTGTAGCAAGAATGTTGCAACTCCTGGGGCTACCAACTTTACTTTATCAACCCGGGGTTCGTAGAAACTTGGAGGTGATAGTGTTTTATACACAAGCATATGTTATGGGTCCACTCTCTGTCACTGCTAAGCTGGCAATAAATCACTATGGTTTCTCAAACCAGCCTTCTATTGATTTAGAAGAAGTTTGATTACCAATGAGGAAAAGGGAATTTTGCACTAATTGAAATCTTGTCTATTGTAGTAAGGAAAGACTGAAATCAAATGCTTAAACACACCATTCATCTAACTAATTGCTAAGAGGCTTTGCTTCAAAATAATGCTAAGTTAACATGTATGTAATCCTACTATCCTAGGCATGCAATCTGAAATAACCAAACACTCTACTGTTGTGCATGTAAATGAACATAATAACTCTTTTTTCCTTTTTTTCCTTTTTCTATGAAAAATATGAATGCTAAATCCTCTTGGTGATGTGGTAGGTAGGTTAGAGATGGTGGTGAAAGGGCAGATGGCTTGGGAAGCAAGTAGGGGTTTTCCCCTATCTTCCTGGATGATTTTTTCACATTTTGGCCTTAAAACAGGCCACTATAGGTCGTCTTATAGGATGTCCTAATGCTTCCTATAGGATGTCCTAATGCTCCTACAGGATCCCCTATATTCCTACAGGATCCGACCGAGAGAAATAGGAGTGATTTGGAAGGTGGTGCAGGGCTTAGGGAAGGTGAATGGTGGGAGAAATAAGGATAGGGAGTGACTAAGACTTCTTCAGAGCTCAAAACATAGTTTGTAAGATGGTTGGATTTTCTCAACAAACTTGGAAAGTTGTTTTTATGGAAGGATGAATTGTTTGAGGGACTTAGTGGAGAAAGTGATGATTATGGATGGATGAGGTTAGGATGAGGTTGTTGGTCATGAGATCTCCCCGCACTGCTGAAACTCCTACACTACATCAATTACTGACATTTATCCATGAATCATGTCAAATAAGAAAATCTTTCAATCAACTAAAGAAAACATAATGTTATTATCTAGTTGCATGGCTCATGTATGGAAGTACTTGAAGAATAATGTGAAACATTATGAGATCTAAAAAAAATGCGAAGATATCAGAGATGATAATTGAATCCTATTCTTGAAAACTGAAAAGATGTTGGCCTAAGTAGCGTAAAACCCTAAATTCCGTGAGAAATATGAATTCTGTCTTTTTGGGGCTACATAGGAGTTCTTCCCTCAAACCATGGTCCCTAAAGGGAGGAGCGAGGTTAAGTCCACCTGCTAACATATTTTTGGTATTCCTTTATCTTTCTAAGCTATTTGTAAAGTAAGACACAAATGGAAGCAAACTAATCCAATTTCACAATTACTTGCAATGAAATAATGCTAAAACCAATTCAACCATTAATCTATGAAATAAACTAAGAATACAAGTACAAGACAAGGATCCTTTGCTTCTAGAGTTGGGCCCTAACCCAAGAGCTTCAGCCCTCTGATTCAACTCAGTGCCAGATCAAGGAAATGCTCATTCTCATTGTCATATCAAAAAAATTACATAACAATGTCTTCCACAAGTCTTGAACTCGAAAATGCTTAGTGCTCTTACATAAAAAATATGAATCCTAATGAGGCTCTAGGCCTTCCTATTTATACAACTAAAGTCTCCAATGTCTTCCTTAAATCTAGGGAGGCTTGGCTCCCAAACTCAAGATGAATTAGCTCTTAACTATCACTGGCCCGGCTGCCTTTTGACCTTCCTGACTCGGCTGCTTGCAACTCTGAGCTAGTGTGATTTGATGGAGGAATATTCGAATGAGTAAGGATTAAATTAGGAGGATCTATCTCCTACAATCTCTCTTCCTTGTCTCATTCGATTTTCCTCCCTTAATTAACCAAAATTGCCATGATTTGTTCTCAAAAACCTGCAACCAATCCACATTAGACTACTAGACATAACATATTACTTTTACTCATATCATTAAGCAAAATATAATTAAAATATGTAAGGAATTATGAGAAGAGTTTATTTTAATAAGCTTGGAGGTGTATTAAGGTCCATATAGTTACCCAATGATGAGGCTCATCAGTCTTAGACCCAAAATAAAAGCAAACCAATGGACATATATCCCTTTCAATCAGAAGATACACCAAGGTATTGTTCCTGCACTAAACCCTAGTATTGCAAATCCTTCAGGTTAAAGACTTTCGAAATCTCTATGTTTTATATTCTTACAGCATCATTATATTGCTTTCACTCACAACAACACAAAAACCTCAAAAGAACCACTTTTGATATGCAATCTGTAAAATAAAACTTAGTCTCAGAGACCTTCAAAGTTAATAGTCCATTATGTTAAGTGATTCATTGAAACTCATAGGGATTCGAAAAACCATTCCAGGGTTTGCTTTAAAACAAGATATATGAGTGTTGGATGAGGTCTTAAAAAGAGTTCTAACATCAAACCTATCTTTCACAAACTTTCAAATGTAAATACACTCATCACAGAGAAGAGGCCTAAATATGGCATCAAGTCATTTCAAAACATTTCCAAATAATCTCAAAACAATAGGACACTCAACTCAACAATTAGAAATAAATAAAACAATACCACACGCCTTCAAAAATACACAACGACTGCTTCCAGATTTGGGTTATTTCTTTCATAAATCAAACACATCGTAAACAGAACCTCTAAATCTCTTGTGAAAGCTTATAGAAATAATGAAAACCAAATCTCGCACACACCAAAATCGTATAAAGCAAATCCAATCACACAATGCTATTTAATCAAAGGATAAAGAGCTAGGTTGGTTGGGCCTTGGCCAGCCAGCTCGTTTCCTTGTAAGAAAAAGAGGTAACTACAGGATAATGAAATACATGAACAAAATCAAATACACATGAGATATAAACCTGGCATTGAAACTTCTGTATTAATAAAGATCTCAGTTCAATACATATGATACTTGGTGGTCCAGCTCAAGAGAGATTTGGTGATACTTAACTTAACTTTAACAATATGAAAATGGCAATAGTATTGTAAACTTGATGTTTCCTATAACTCAACTTATATATTCTTTTTACAAAGAATCCATGGCCATAGCAAGCCATCCTTTACAAAAACAAAATACAAACAGTGGACAACAACTTTTATCAATAGGTCTTCAAATCAACTGCCTCTCAATATCAAGATATGCTTCTCAAGGAAAAATCTCAGACTGGTTTCATTTAGAGAAGTTGTGATATGAGAGTTGCTTGCTAAAGACTTGGAGTAAGGAGTGCGCCATATTCTCCTCAAAATCCATGAAGATCTTTGACAACTCATCTAATAATCAACTGTCCTTATGCTAGTGCAGGAATCCTTTAACCAAGTGCAGGAATCTCGAGGTCAAATAGTTGTCTCTTGTTGCACCATATGCACTTCATAATAATGTTAACAATAGATATAAGGATAAAAAGACTTGGATAACATTACTGTAAGCATTAGCCATTAAAATATTAATCTATTGAACCTTTTTAAAAATAAGAAAACTTCCTACGTAAATGATCATAAATGTAATAGTGAGAACTAGAAAATGCATACATGAAGGTCTTTTAAATTGTAAAACAGAGGATAAGGTGGGGTTTGGAAGGTAAAACTAAGACAATTTTGAAGCTTGACAAAAACATCATCACAGGTGAGTTGGAATTATTTTGGCTTCTTCTTATAACATTGTTAATCTTTTGTTCTCCTCCAAATGGTCCTACATAAAACCAATAAATGACATGAGTTAAGAATAATGAATTGTTATAAGAGGGCACACCTTACCATTAATGCTTTTTGGTTATAGTTGATTTTCTCTATGTAAAAGTCTTTTACATATTCCATTATTTTAATTAATCATTTAAACTATGTGATTAATGATGACAAATCTAATTTGTTGAGGGGTATTAAATGTATAGTTATAAGCCACCATATAATTTCTAAAATATAAAATCCAAAATACTAAAATCATAAAATCCAAAAAACCATAAATCATGTTTTATCATTGATCAATTTTAAAGTTATAAAGTGAGCTTCAATGACTATTAATTAGAAAGTATTTATAACTAACTACTTTCCTTTCAATGCTCAAACCTTCCCTTAGAAATTATTTAAAATTATTTTAATAACTAACTGTGTTCCTTTCAATGTTCAAACCTTCCCTTTTTCTAAATTAAAATAGAATGGGAAAAATGCATTTTTTTTCTAAACTAGAGTAAGAGGGGAAAATGCACTCTTTTTCTAAACTAGTATAAAAAGGGGAAAATACATACTCTAGTCCAACTATTATATTTTTTTTTGGTTAATTTTACACCAATCTACATGGAGGAGGGAAGAAACTTGGAATTTAAGATAACGTAACTCAAACACCATCAAAATATATTCTTGTACAAGAATAGAGGAGGGAAGAAACTTGGAATTTAAGATAACGTAATGTTAGCATAATGACGATTCTATAATGCAGAATAAACACGTAAAAGAATCGAAAACTTGAATGCCCAAGAAATCATACCTCCAGCCATTGATGCTACTCACACTTAGATGCGTTCAAATCACGAACACCCACAAAAATTCTCTAAATTACCAGTGCGTAATCGCACGGTGGATTGATTCTGTTTTCCAGCGCCAGATCCACTATGCAAGTCACGGATAGACAAGCACTCCGTCGATTGAATCGTTCAAAGCTTGATTTCCCGTGGTCACCCGAAATTCAAACTCAAGACATTGTTAGAATTATTCCTGACCTCTGTTATTGCATGCATTTATTCGGCAGAGCTTAATTGCCTGTGCAATTTTTCCTCTCTTTTAATTTTTTAAACACTATAATAATAGATTGCAGGAAAAAGAAGAGGGATGGCGGTAGCAACGTCCCTTCCCATGCATGAAGAATCAGCCCACCAAACACAAAACTCCAGCTTCCTAATGAAAACAAACGCCTGAAAGCAGCGGTGCTAAAAAGCCTATGGTCGGATAAAAATAGAGTGAAAACTACAAAGCCCTTAGATTTAAAAAAATTCACCCAAAACTCTCATCTGTGTGGAACTTCCAAGCTCTGCTCACTCTAACTTGATGGTGTAAAGCTGAAGGGGATTGAGTTTGTGAGCTTGGGGACCAAACAAAAGTATTTATAGCCAAGCTTCCATCAAGCTTCTGTTGGATATGTGTCAAGTGTTCCACAGATCATGGTAGAGAACTACAGAGGGACTAATGGACCACTCCAGGAGCTCCCAACAAGAAATTAATTTAACTGCAGTTGATTTCCGTAATTTTAGGAAATAATTGCAGTTGATTTCCGTAATTTAAGGAAATAACTGTAGTTAGTTTCCAAATTATTGGCGGCCGTTGGGAGAGGGAGCTTAACATTCTCCCACTTGGTCCATCCTTTCAATCTTAATGTCTCATCTTAAAACCCATTGATAATCTATATTAAGTAATAGATACATGAATCATGGCGATAAGTCCTCTAATGACGAGTATTATCTTCCATGTATTACTATGTATTTATTCTTATTATAATTTATGTGGCAACAATTTCTTAATGAATAAACCTTATGTTTATTCTTGGTCCTACATAGATGAATTCTCTCAAATCAAATTAAGGTGCACATAAATATGAGGAAAGCATCACAATAATTAAGAATTTCATTAAAATAACATTGTCCATACAATGAGAAACTACATAACGGAACCAAGTCCCATATTCACTACATGATCCTTGAATTTCAACAGTGGCATGCCCTTAGTCAAAGGATCAGCGATCATCAACTCAGTGCTAACGTGCTCAATTACCACTTTCTTTTCTTTAACACGTTCTCTTATAGCTAAATACTTAATGTCGTTGTGTTTATTTTGACTCCCACTTTTGTTGTTTTTAGTCATAAAAACAGCAGCTGAATTATCGCAATCATTCTCAAAGGCTTAGAGATAGAATCCATAATTCTAAGCCCAGAAATGAAACTCTTAAGCCATACACCATGTAAAGTAGCCTCAAAACAGGAGACAAACTCGGCTTCCATAGTGGAAGCGGCAATCAAGGTCTGCTTGGTACTCCTCCATGATACAGCGTCACTGTCCATCATAAAAATGTATCCTGATGTTGATTTGCATGAATCAACACATCCAAAAAAGTCAGAATCTGAGTAACCAATTACATCCAAATTGTCCATCCGTCTATACATAAGCATGTAGTTTTTGGTTCCTTGAGGGTACCTCATTACTTTCTTTGCAGCTCTCTAGTGGTTTAAACTTGGATCACTCCCATATCGTCCCAACATTCCCACAACAAATGCAATGTCAAGTCTTGTGCAGACCTAAGCAGACATTAGGCTTCCGACAACAGAAGCATATGGAATATTCTTCATTTGTTCCCTTTCAAAGTCGTTCTTCAAGCATTGGTTCAAATTGAACCTATCACCCTTCACAATGGGAGAAACACTTGGTGAACAATCCTTCATCCGAAATCTCTCTAAAATTTTATTAATATAGGTTTCTTGGGACAGACCTAAGATGCCTCGAAATCTATCTCTATGGATCTTAATGCCAATGACATAAGATGCCTCACCCATATCCTTCATATCGAAATTTTTAGAGAGGAATTGTTTCACCTCATGCAGCAATCCTTATCATTGGTTGCTAGTAAAATGTCATCCACATATAAAACAAGAAAACAGATTTTACTCCCACTGACTTTCAGGTATATACATTGATCCATAATGTTTTCTACAAAACCAAAAGAAGAAATTACATTATGGAATTTCAAATACCATTGGCGGGATGCTTGCTTTAATCCGTATAAGGATTTCTTGAGCTTGCAAATCAATTGCTCACCATCACTAGAGGGAAATCCTTCAGGTTATTTCATGTAAACCTCCTCCTCTAGATCTTCATTAAGAAATGTCATTTTCACATCCATTTGTTGCAACTCCAAGTCAAAATGGGTTACTAATGCCATAATAATGCACAAGGAATATTTCTTAGATACAGGAGAGAAAGTCTCCGTGTAGTCAATTCCTTCTTTCTGAGTGAATCCCTTAGCAACAAGTCTTGCCTGGTATCTCTCAATGTTGCCCAATGAGTCTTTCTTTGTCTTAAAGACCCATTTACATCCAATGGATTTTGCACCATTAGGCAACTCAACAAGATCCGAGACTTCGTTACTCTTTATAGAATTTATCTCTTCTTTCATGGCATCGTACCATAATTATGATTCTTTGCAACTCATGGCTTGTGAAAATGACTCGGGATCATTTTAAGCTCCATTGTTGTAGTCAAATTCTTGCAGATACACAACATAATCATCAGGAATTGTTGATCTCTCTGGTCTAGTAGATATTCTTAACGTTGTACCATCATCTTCCTGAGAAGTATGTGGTTCAACTCGTTGTTCAAAAGTTCTTGGCAACTCTTGAACTACCTGATCTACTGGAATGTCATCAGCAGCTTGTGGAACTTCAACAATTGGTTGTTCAACACCAGTTTGTACTTGAGGGGTGTTGTGAACAATAACCAATCTATCACTTGATGTGGAAGGTTGAGATTCTGAATAATCCTTCCCAAAAACTATGTTCTTGGTTTGATCACTCCCACTGATCAAGTCATTCTCAAGAAACTTTGCATTTTTTGATTCCACAATCCTAGTGCTGTGAGATGGACAATAAAATCTGTAACCTTTAGACCTTTCATCATATCCAATGAAATACCCACTAATGGTCCTTGGGTCCAGCTTCTTCTCTTGTGGATTATATATTCTCACTTTAGACAGGCATCCCCAAACGCACATATGTCGAAAACTCGGTTTCCAACCTTTCCATAATTCAAATGGTGTTTTAGGAACAACCTTGGTTGGAACCCTGTTTAATATATACAATGTCGTCTTAAGTGCTTCAGTCCACAAGGATTTAGGAAGATTGGAGCTGTTAAACATACTCCGCACCATGTCCAATAATGTTTGGTTTCTTCTTTCTGCTACACCATTCTGGTCAGGTGAACCAAGCATGGTGTATTGGGCAACAATCCCATGCTCTTGAAGAAATTTTGCAAATGGCCCAGGTGTTTGTCCATCTTCTGTGTATCTACCATAATATTCTCCACCTCTATCTGATCTCACGATCTTAATTTGCTTGCCGCATTGTTTCTCTACTTGAGCCTTAAAGATCTTAAAGGCATCTAATGCTTTGTTCTTTTTCTGAAGCATGTAGAGATACATATATCATGAGTAATCATCTATAAAAGAGATGAAGTATCTCTGACCATGTGAGTCCATGTCTGGACTACATATATTAATATGTATGATCTCTAATATGTCCAAACTCCTATTGGCACCTTTCTTTGACTTGTTGGTCTGCTTTCGCTTTATGCAGTCCACATCAGTCTCAAAATCAGTAAAATCCAGAGTATTAAGTACCCCTTCATTTACCAATCTTTTAATTCTTTCTATGGAGATATGACCTAGTCTCCGGTGCCATAATTTAGAGGAATCTTCATTAATAATACACCTTTTAGTGCCAGTGTGAACATGCATTGAATCATAAGTGACATTGTTTTGTAAATTAATGTAGTAAAGACCATTAGACAAAATACCATTCCCAACACAGTTAGATTTATAAAATAAACTGAAAGATATTTCTGAAAAGTTGAAGGAATGTCCAAAATGTAGAAGTCTTGAAACTAAAATCAAGTTTCTAGAAAAACTTGGAACATAAAAGGTCTTTTCTAATTCTACAACAAAACCACTACTTAAAGTTAAATAGTATGTTCCTATAGCTTCCACATGTGAGCCCATCTTGTTTCCTGATAAGATGCTTTGCTCACTTCCCATTGGCTTCCTTAGGTTTTGCAAACCCTGCAAGGAATTCGAAATGTGAATTGTTGATCCATAATCAATCCACCAGGTGTTAATATTGACATTAACCATATTAGATTCATAACAAACAAACGAGATTGGATTACCTTTGTCCGCAAGCTATTTTTGAAATTTGGCGCATTCCTTCTTCATGTGTCTCTTCTTTTTACAGAAGAAACACTTGGAATCTTTCTTGATATCGGCTTGGGGAGGTACTTTACCTTTCCCTTTATGATTGACTTGAGATTTTCCCTTTCCTCGCGTTGCCAACATTGCACTTTCTCCCAGTTCCATCACCAGTCTCCCTTCCTCTTGAACACACATGGTCATGAGTTCATTAATTGACCATTTATCCTTATGTGTGTTGTATGAGATTTTGAAGGGTCCGTATTGGTGCGGAAGGGTGTTCAGGATGTAGTGCACCAGGAACGACTCCGATATTTCAACCTCGAGTTTCTTCAATTGAGCCACAATGTCCCTCATTTGCATGATGTGCTCGCATACACCTTTCACACTAGTGAGCCTTAGGGATGAGAACTTCATGATTAGGGTGCTTGCTAGTGCCTTGTCTGAACTGACGAATTGATCATCAATGACTTCCAGCAAGTCTCAAACCTTTCCATGCTGATCAATGAAACCACGAATACCGGCAAAAATTTTACTCTTAATGAACATCATGCTTAGGCGATTAGATCGCTCCCATCGTTCATAAAGCATGATGTCTGTTGCAGTGCTGGTATTAGTGAGTGCTAGTGGTTCATCTTTCCTAATAGCATAGTCTATGTCCATCCACCACAAATGAAGGAAAACTCTCTCCTTCCCGACCTTATAGTTATCTCCCTTAAGTTCAGGGAAATCACAACGAATATCAAAGAAATTTGCAGGTTGTACAACTGCATAAAATTAAAGATCACATGCTTATGTTAAAATTGAGGTCTAAATAAAATTTCATGCTTTACTAATGTAAATCATGCTTAAAATTGAATCTAATGACATAAAAATTGTCTGTGGACTAAATTTTCAATTCAAGCAGATTCAATTATTCTTTATTATAGATTTATCAAATTATTCACTTAATTCATAATTCTAAAAGGTATATTATAATTTGATATAAATTCTATCTTAGATTTGAACTTTATAATAAAACTATTAATGCATAATTCCTGTGGGATAAAATTTATTATATTTAGCATAATTAATTACAATTAATGTCTAAATATTCTTTATGTGACCCTAATCAATCATAATATATAATATTTTTTAGTTAGATATGTTGTGGCTATTCTCTAGTCAATTAAGAAGTATATGGATCAGTATACATTATTTCTTTTATGCATAAAAATTAACTTGATATGTGAATAATTATAAATTGCATAATTAAAACTTTAATATTGATCTAAGGTTCTCGTATACTCATCCAAAATAGCATGTATTAATTAGAGCAGAAATAATCATGCAAATTAAATATGAGCATAGTTATAAATTTGCACAACAATTTTCTAAATTGCATATAATTAAACCAAATAAATATTATAGGCATAAAATTTGAGCAAAAATTAAACATATTTCCAAATAAATGCCTTAATTCAAAGAATTCTCAAAACATAACATTTAGCCAAACAAAGCATGTCTATAAACACCAACGCATAGATAAAAATTGCTACGATACCAAATATTACCATAATGACGATTCTATAATGCGGAATAAACACGTAAAAGAATTGAAAACTTGAATGCCCAAGAACGCCCACAAAAATTCTCTAAATTACCAATGCGCAATCGCAAGGTGGATTGGTTTAATGTTCCAATGCCCGATCCACTATGCAAGTCACAGACAGACAAACACTCCGTTGGTTGAATCATTCAAAGCTTGATTTCCCAAAATAACTTGGCGTGGCCGCCCGGAATTCTATTGCATGCATGTGTTCGGCAGAGCTTAATTGCCTGTGCGAGTTTTCCTCTCATTTAGTTTTTTAAACACTATAATAATAGATTGCAGGAAAAAAAGAGGGATGGCCCAGCAGCGTCCCTTCCCATGCATGAAGAATCAGCACACCAAACACAAAACTCCAGCTTCCTAATGAAAACAAACGCCCGAAAGGAGCAGCGCTAAAAAGCCTATGGTCGGATATAGAGCGAAAATTACAAAGCCCTTAGATTTACAAAAATTCACCCAAAATTCTCATATGTGTGGAGCTTCCAAGCTCTGCTCACTCCTTGATGGTGTAAAGCTGAAGAGCATTGAGTTAGTGAGCTTGGAGACCAAATAGAAGTATTTATAGCGAAGCTTCCATCAAGCTTTTGTTGGCTATGTGTAAGTGTTCCACAGATCATAGTAGAGAACTGCAGAGGGAGTAATGGACCACTCTAGGAGCTCCCAACAAGAAATTAATTTAACTCCAATTGATTTCAATAATTTTAAAAAATAATTATAGTTTATTTCCGTAATTTAAAAAATGACTGCAATTAATTTCCAAATTATCGACCCCCTTGAAAAAGGGAGGGAGCTTTAACGTGTAACTCAAACACCATCAAAAATCAAAATCTATTCACAAGAATGAAATGATTTTTTTTTTATGTAGAAGTTTGGAAAATGCATGTAAATTCAGAAGTTTTTATGAAGTAAGCGTTTGGAAAATGCACGTAAATTCATAATTTATTTCAAAATTAACTGGAAGGTACCAAAAGAGATTACCTTACCTTACCTTTTAGCTAATGTTTCCTACCTTGCTCCTTCCAAAATTGATTATTACTTCTCCACTTGCCCGGCTAATGGAGATAGCAACCATTCTTTAAAGTCATTAGGTGTTTAGTAGATATTTAGAAAGTAGCGGCCCTTCTCTGCACCGACGTGGGACTAAGCAAGATTGCGTGTATCATTTGTGCTTGTGTGAACGTTGCACGCTTCGTGTTATACAAATTCATAATTTCTTTGGAAATAACTCCAAGACGGTGAAAGGTATTACTTTCTTTTTGCCCAGAGTTTCCTACCCTCTTCCTTCGATGGTCTCATGAAGATCATAGCCGCCCTACAAAATCATTTTGTAATGCTTCCTGATCACGTGCAATGCTTGCTGCGCGTGGAATGCTTCCTGATCACGTGCATTATTTTTCTTTTGGGAGAATATATAGGCCCATGAAAAGTGTAACCATGACAAGCCCATTCACATTCACATGCAATCATACAATCATACAACGGCGCACGACTCAGAAACTTCAATCATACAATCGCGCACGACTCAGAAACTTCACTCCTTACAGAATCCGCGAAAAGATACTGCCATTTTTCAACTCCAACTCAAAAAGGATGGCGTGTCCGCGAAAACGTACTGCCATTTTTCAACTCAAAAAGGATTTGTCATGTGCTGTTGAGAAAATATCTCACGAAAAATAGTTGATATGGACTCCGACCATGATGAAGCAGGAAACATCTCAGAATCCGACAATGGTGACGCGTTGATGTAAGATATAATTATAAGGAAATGGAGAGGACACGGAAGTCTCACCGCTGTCTTGTTTCGTCTGTGTTATAGTTATTTATTTATTTTTATTTTTAGATTTTTTTTAAATTTATTTTGGTTTAAAAAGGTAAATTGGAATTTATAGTCCTATCAAAAATTTATTAATAAAAAAGATGAGACAAATAAATTTGCACTTTTAACTTCTTATTCCCTAAATATTATATGTTTTTGAAGTAAAATGGTCTTGTAAATGAGAATAACTTAAATTTTACTCACACCAGCAGGACAATATGTTTTTAAAGTTTTGAAAATGACTTCGATTTTTTCTAGAAATATCTACTTCTAACTTTTTTATCTATGAAAGACAATATGTTTTTGAAATTTTGAAAATGATATTGTAAAAAAAAGAATTTTCTTCAAAATATTTAGTTTTGAATGTTTATTAATTTACATGTTAAAAATTATCATTGTAAAATAATAATTAATTTTAATAACTTAAAATATATTATTTAGTAAATATTTTGATATATATTATAAATTAATTCTTATAAATATTAATCAACCATTTATTTTATATAATTATACTAATTTACATTTTTTAACCATTCAAATTAAAAAACACAACACATAAAAAAGTTAAACGCTTATGCTTTATTCTCTTAATCCATAGCCCCTCAATTATTGTCTGAATCCATACTCCATCAATGTTAAACTACTCGTGTTATCTTAATTTAGGGTTGTACACAAATTAACCATTTTGTTGTCAATGGAACATGTCACCATCATGTCGTCACTCCCTGCGTTCACGTTTAAATGTTGCTTTCCATTCGTGCTGTACCATTATTTAATGGACATTCCAGGAAGCCAGCCACACAAAAGTATATATAGATAAAAGTAGTTTTAGATATGTTGGCCACCACCACAATCAGGCCATTGCAATAGTTCACCGACACCAATGCCATGGTATGTTTTGTGCTGAAAATTCTATAAATACGGACCATCGACATAAAGCAGACATCGACGCAGGCACAAGGGTTTAAGGGTGGGGACTCTCCAAGGCTGTATATACACTGTGTATATGTACAGTTGTGTGAAATCTACAAGGCATTGGTCATGGAGCCTGTAACCAAATCAAGAGTGGAGGAGCACACAGCCAAGTGGAGGGATTGATCTGTATATCTACTTTCTCTACAGCACTACCACCACCCACCATGCAGCCGTCCTCTGCACCACGGTCATCTGGACCTCCAACTTTAACATCCCCTACACGACTCAGCAACACCAACTCTACAAGGCATTGGTCATGGAGCCTGTGACCAACAGGAGTGAAGGAGCACACAGACGAGTGTAAAGATTAATCTGTATATCTACTTTGTCTACAGCACCACCACCCACCATGCAGTTGTCCATTCCACCTCGCTCATCTGGATCTGCAGCTTTGACACCTCCCACAGGACTCAGAAACAGCAGCATTTCGATTACTGAGATTGTGGTGGTCGGTGTGGCTGGAGTTGCGTTGGCCTGCGTCCTCGTAGCATGCTGCCTCTGGCAGAAGCAAAGGAGGAGTTCTGGGCGGTACCATCCGAATCCATCAAACCCTCGCGAAGGTATGTTTCTCTGTAACCTTCTGCATGATTTGTTTTTGGTCATTTTCAGATCAGTAATGAAAATATGGAAGCATCAGGTAGCATTATAACAAGAATAGTATTAAGTGTAGTCCGCCCTAAATTTTGTTCAGCTTGCCCAATTACATGACCTATCGATTGGCAGCCTCCACAAATGTTTCACCAAATCTTTTATTTATCTATTTTCAAATAATGTGGGACAATGCGGCTTATTTCTAAGGAGTTGTTTTTAGTTAAATTTAGTCCGAATTTATTGAAGCTAGAATTTATTGAAATCATAAGTTTGATGATTACACTTAAAAAACTAGTTTAAATAACACAAATCAAAATTTCACCAAATTTTGAAACCAACAACTTCAAAAAATCACACTAAAAACAACTCATATTTTTAGTATTGGCTAACCTTTTAGGGAAGGGAATAGTATTTTCAGTATAGAAAAGCATTCGTTTTGGAAAGGCTTGCATTCTTACCATGCAAACAAAATCATTACAACAATTGATGTGGATCTACATTATTACCCGCAATATTTTTATGAAAAAAATTGTATATAGTTTTGATTACATGTTTACTTAAGTTGGGAGTTTTGTATAATGATAGGGCATGGTGTGTTTTCAGGAAAAGATGTTTTAAAATATATTTTGATTTCATAAAATTATTTAAAAACAACAATAAAATAAAAATAATAAAAGTTAATAATTACTAATTACTCATTATTAATAATTAAATCAGTTATCATATTTTTTGGATTTATCTCACGTTTATAGGGATAAAATCTTGTTTAGAGAATTTTTGCGAAATCACATAAATATTCTTTTGTCGACGCGTTTCGAACCAACCAGTGTGGTTCATCGTCAGGACAAGTTGAATAACCAATCCAGCTTAGCTTGTTAAATAGGGAGTTGTCTATAATGCGACTTTTTGGAGATTCCGGTAACAGAATTCGACGGAAGAAATCGAGGTTAAATCTTGATTTTTAGCAGTTAAAATGGTTTTTTAATTGCATATTTGGATTCAGCACCCTGAAAAACCCCTGGGATCCTTTGATTGTGCAGAAAATAGCTATAAAACTTGCGATTCCAATAAATTGCTGCGGATTTTCACCGGAAAGCTTTCAAAAAGTCTCATTATAGACAACTGCGTTAAATAGTATGGCCAGAGACTCCAACGGCTAATAGTATGGGCAGAGACTCCAACGGCTATATTTCCAACGGCTAACTCTGACCAATAATATTCTTGTTATATTTAATTATATTATTTTAGAAATTAGTTAGATTAAGGTAAATTATAAATAAAAGTATTTATTTTTTTAGAAAAATTTCTCTGCGGAAATCATCATAATTGATCAATGTCGACCGTTTCGGAACCAATAGATGTACTTGTTTATTAATAAATTATAATAATATATATCCAAAACGAATAATTCAAATTAAAATAATATCATGGTACTCATTATAAATTTATAATAATTTTTTTTATTCATTAAATTTAATGTCCTTTTTAATTAAATATAAATATATCCTCTATCAGATATAATTTTATTATTAATTTAATAATTTTATTTTATTATATAATCTATATTTATATAATAATTTATTATTCAATAATATTATTGGAATAATAAATTATTAAATAAATATAGATTATTTAATAAATATAAATTATTAAATTAATTATAAAATTATATCTTGATAGAAGATATAATTTATTAATTTAATTTCAAATGGACCATTAGATTTAAATGATAAATAAAAATTATTATTAAATAAATATATGATGTACCAATGATATTATTTTAATTTGAATTAGTTCGTTTTTGGATATATATATACATTTATTAATAAACAAGTACATCTAGTTAAATTAACAAATGAATACTTTTAGTATATAATTTACCTGATTTAACTAATTTCTAAAAATAATAATAATTAAATATAACAAGAATATTATTGGTTTGACTCGGGTCATTAGGTCAGAATTAGCCGTTGGAGTCTCTGCACATACTATTTAACAAGCTAAGCTGGATTGGTTCTTCAACTTGTCCTGACGATGAACCACACTGGTTGTTTCAGTCTCTGCACATACTATTTAACAAGCTAAGTTGGATTAGTTCTTCAACTTGTCCTGACGATGAACCACACTGGTTGTTTCGAAACGCATCAACAAAAGAATATTTATGTGATTTAGCCAAAAATTCTCTAAACAATGTTATGGATCACAGAAGTCTAAATTCCTTAATAATTTCCCTGCAGGGATAAAATCTCTTAAGGTATAATTTATTTTTCAAGTTTTGCATTTAAAAATGAGATTTGCACTTTGAGACATTTGATCCCTCTCAGCCTTGATAGATCCAAGAGTTAAAATGGATCTAGGTTGGTTTCAACTTTTAAAGATTGGGACATTGCTAGAAGGTTTTCTTTAATTATGCTATATGAAAAATTTTGGTGGGGAGAATCTCAAAACCTTTGGGTTGGATGGTGGTTACACTTGTTTTTTTTGTGGTGGATTGTGATGATTGGTTTCCTCATCATGGTGGCATATCTTGGATGATAGAGGTTTGGGTGTTAGAAGTTTATGGCCTTGATCATGAGCACCTCCAAAAAAGAAAAGGAATAAAACTATTGTTTTTATCATATTTTCAACTGATTTTCTTATAAGTTTACACAAATATCAAGTGTAGGCACCCACTTTGCACACCTTTAAGTGGATCCACACCTAAAAAAATTGAAAATACATGAAAAACATGTTTCAAAGATGTCATTTTCATGTATTTTCAATTTTTTGTGGGTCCACTCAAAAGTGTTAGTGTGGGTGCATACACTCCACACTTGAGTAAACTTGTTATCTAAAAACACGATTTTTCATATATTTTCAATTTGTATTGGTGTTGGTCCACTCAAAAGTGTGCAAAGAGTAGGCGTCCATTGGATACATAATCTAACTCTGCATTCAATGAGTGTCTGCACTTAACATTTGAGTAGCCCTATAACGAGATTTAAAAACATGATTTTCATGTATTTTCAATTTTACTTAGTGTAGGCCCACTTAAAAATGTGTATTGTGATGCTCATTAGATGTGAAATTATGAAATATGTGTTTAGACTTGACATTTAAGTAAATTATGAGTAGATAAATGGAAAATACAATTGATAGAATTTACTTCTTTTCTTTTCTTTATTATTTTATTTATCATTTTATTTAGAAATATATTTAAATCTCAAAATTCTTCTACTAATTGTTTAATTCTATGATAGATAATAAAAATATCACAAACATGTATTAAAAAAAATTACTTTAATCTTTTTTAAGGGAGTTTTGCACCTCAATTGACTTATCTGTTTGTGTGTTTGGTAGATCAGAGGTAAGTTAGATAACTC
>APFE031728232.1:0-91828 GCA_000404065.3 Pinus taeda | reverse complement strand
TATGTATTGTAACATTGAAAGGAATATAATGAAAAATCAAGCTGGTAGTCTCGGTTTTGAGATCCAGTGGGAAATCTCTGTGCATATGTGTTTTATCTGTTATGCTATCGCATTTTTATTTTTCCTGTGATTTAGAATTCGTACGCAGGTAATTTCTGTACGAGGTTAAAACCTACAAGCACGAAGATAGAGATAGATGGAGAACTATCTTCTTCCTGTCCCTTTTATTATGACTATGATGGTTGTTGTAACTTGGATTTGGCTCTTTCAGTTGCTTTGTAGTTGTGTGCTAGAATCACTTTCTATCTTCTACCTACTAATACTCTTTACCTGTTCTGCTTTGACTATGTCTTACCTGTTTCACCTGGAAACAATGTTTTACCATATAGATTTACTACAGTAACTTTATAGTAAATCAATTAGATTTGTCCACCATTCACTGTCAGGTAATTTTATCCTTATAATTTTCCTGTATATCTCGTTCGCTTCTGTATACTTAGCAAAATTTGCTCTACTGGTAAGCAAATGCTTTACCTCATGCTCTATATAAAACAAATTTTCAAGATTGTAATATAGTACCTTTCCAGTTGGCAGAGATTTCACTCCTGAGGTACTAGCTTGGCTTCTGGCTAGCTTGTTTAGCCTTTCAACATAATCATCTTGAGTCACCAGTTTGTCATTTATTACCATAGGACTGGGAAGTTCTTTGTCTCTCAAAATTCCATACTTTGTCATAAAACTGTCAATGTCTGCTTGAATGTTTTGACACCTTTTCTCTAGATTGAGCATTAGGATCCTTTTGGTGAGAACCTTCTTTATTTCTATGATGGTTTCCATTCTATCCTCTATTTCTAGTTCATTTAGCTGGTCCCTGTTTCTATTGTTCAACAATGTGATCAATTGGTTGGCTTCTTCAGGTTTATCTCCCAACTCTTCTATTGTCTTGTGGACTGCTTCTGTAGCCACTTTTACTAGTTCAGTCTGTTCAAAAATAAGTTGAATAGAAGGACAAACCTCATTGATAGAATCAATGATGTTGGCCCAAAGAATTTCTTTCATGTCTCCGAATGGCTCTTGCAACGTCAAGTCCTTTTCAATGACTTTTATTCTTTCTACCATTCTTTGGTTCTTTTGAACTTCTTCTTTTTGCTGTATCTAGGCAAGTTTAGAGTCAGTCTCTAGATTTGACACTTTTTCTTTGAGTTTCTTAAGTTCAGTGGCCTAGATGCTCATTTCCTCCATGGCCCTTACCAATTCAACTATTTGCTCTGTGGAAGTACCTGCACTTGTAGATGCCCCGTGCCTGTTGATGAACCTATTACTGGCGAAGCTATAGTTGGTGTAAGTGTGGGTGCTAAGGCAGTAGCCAATGTGGAGGGTACTATAGTGGAGATTGTAGGAATTACAGTATGAGTGGTGGCCAACTCACCCTGCTTATACTATATCAAGTTATCTAGCTCCTTTTCTATCTCTTTTAATTGTTCATTGAGCTTAAGGACTAAGTCCATAAGCTCTTCCTCCTTCTGTGTTTCCAACACTTCAGTTGTCTGAGGATGATGTAGAGGAGGGATTTTGAGCTGCTTCTTTAGTGCAGCTATATCATCATTTTTCTTCTTGATAAGCTTTTTTGCAGCTTTCACATCCTTGGGATCATGTCCCAGCTCTATGACCAAGTTCTCTAAGGACTTTATTGTGGTGTCCTTGGCCTGTGAAGAGACCTTCTCCAACTGAAATTTTGCTGATATATTATTTAGCGAATTCTAGAGCTGGTGGGCTACAATTATCTTGCTGGTCAAGGTGGAGTAAACCATTTCACCGGTCTGCTTATGTAACTCAATTTGGTTAAAATGATGGATATCCTTTGCCAATACTTCAAAGTCTGTTTTTAGATAATCCGCCATTGATCTGGGTTGTTGTGTAGTTGGTTTCAAAAAACTCATTTACATTTTACCTTCCTTTATGTCAAAGGCTGACATTAGCCTTGTTTGATTTTTTGGAGCCATTTTTAGGTAGTGTGCATAACTTTGGGCTTTTAATTTTTCATTTCTTGCCTTGATTTCTTAGTATTTTTCTTTGATATCTTGGCTCTGGCCAGTAGGAGCCCTGAAGGAGGATACTTCCACACTTTGTTTCCTTTCAAGCATTTGAGTTTGTGAGGTGGAAGGTTATTGTGTACCTTGTGAAGGAGTGGTATGCCTACTTTCTGCTCCTACAGTTCCTGCTATATCCTCGATAAACTCCTATTCTGAAAATGGGTTAAAACTTTGCCTCTTGACATAGATTTAGACAACAGGTCTACTAGAGAGGGTGGCCTCCTCTCTATCTCTTTCTAGATTCCTCTCCTCATTTAGAGGAGTCTAAAAAATGGGAGGATTTTTCATGATTTGCTCTAGTTGAGCAAGTTCTTTTGAAATATCAGGTTGTTCAGATTCGTCTGGCTGCTCTATTCCCTCTGAGTGCTTTGATGCTTCTGGTTGCTCTGAAAGTCCTTCTTCTGTTGTTTGCCCACTGTGTCCTTGTGATTGTCTTTGAGATTGAGTTTCTCCTGACACCTATACAAATGAAACCTGATCAAGTTTTCTATCTAAATCAATCAATACATTGTTGACAACAGTTTTTGTGTTATCCCGATCTACCAAAGTGTTTTCCACCCATTCAAACTAATTTGCATATTGTTCAATTTCAGGGATTCTATGGTGGATATAAGGAGATAATTTATTATTTTTCCTCATATTGCAAATGAACTCTAAGTGGTCATAATTCCAGATGAAACTTTGTTTCAGTCTCAACCTTTGGAGGATTTCCTCTGCTTCCTTTCTTGCTTCTCTACTGTTACATATGAAAGGACCAAATTGATCTTTTATCCTAAGCTGATATTTCTTCTTTGCTTTCACAAAATGCACCTCATCTAAATTGATCATTTGTCTGTAGTACTCCAAGGCCAACAATCTCATAGGGAGGTATCTGAGCAGTTTGTAGGGAGCCAGCTCATATCCATAGATTTTGATTTCAGTGTGGTTTTCGTACAGGTACCAATCCCCCAATCTATACTATTTTGATAACTAAAGGACCATCCTGATGTTTGCACTTATTCTGGGGGGAGGGCTTCCTAATAGCATAGTTATTACTGGGTACACAAAGAGATCACTGAAATTGGTATAAGAATATTGAGAGTCAAATTTGTGGATCAATGAAGTCCAGAAGACCATTGATTTGGGGTTTCCTCTAGTATCAAGTTTTTGGAGAGTGATTGGAAATTTATCAACTTGATAATACAAGAACAAATGATATAGAACTGAAGAACATTTAAATACTCTTTCATTTTCCAACCTCATGAATTGATCATGCATTTGATCAGCAATGAACTTAACATAGTCAAACATGATGGCTAGTGGTTGCCCAAGAGAGTAGATGGACATAAAGGCTATAAGATTTCATCAAAAAATTCACTTGTAGTAGAACTTAACACAATGGATATCATGTCTCTGGTGTCTCATCCAAGGTCAGAGAATATAGTCCACAGGTAAGGGGGAGAGTCCTTTAGAGTGTATTGTTCTTCCCTGATGAAGGTCTGGTGTAACCGAGCAAGTTGGATTGAGGTGAGTGTAGGGTGTCTGTTCAGAAAATCCCCAATAGAAAGAGGATTCAGGCTTTGGCATGGTTGTAATTGTAGCATTTCATTTATGGACTCAGTAGTGATGGTAAATAATATAGAATGGTTAGGGGTTCTTACTACCCTTTGGTTGGGATCATAGTCCATGTGGTAGTAATGTACAATCTTTGGGAAGATGTGAACTCTAGGGAATTGGTATTTGGGTAATCCTGATTCCCAAAGCTCTATATTGTCTACATGGTTTAGGTACTGGTCTTTGTACCTGCAGAATAGTTTCAAAGGGGATTCTGAGACAGATGTATCTTTAATCTAGAAATCTTTATCAGCTAGTGGGAGTTGATCTAAGTCCCTATGAGGAGCAGTAATGGGCATGATATTTAAAGCAATTGGGGCAAACATCCTTGGTTCTTGTTGATTCAAGGACGTGGGCAAAGGGTTTTTAGTGAATTTTGGGGCAATTAGCATATTTTAGGTGTTTTGGAGTCACCAAGCAATTTTTTTTACTAAATTACTTAGGAATTGGAAGTAATTTAGTCTAGGTTGTGGAACAAAACAGGGTTTCTTAGCGAATTGGGATAAATACCTAGTTTCAACTTTTGGACGGAGTAATGGTGAATATGCAGTGTTTTCTGAAAGCGCATGGGACTGCAAGGTGGTATGGAGTTTCAACAGCTTCGGTAAATTGGTAGTGGGTCATAAGTTGACGGTTGCACGTACTCGGGTGCTTGCATGGACATCAGAGCGTTATTTTTTCACGATAAAACAAAAACCATGAGTTTTTTAGTTTTATTCATAAAGTTAATGATTTTGGCAAGATACTAGGAAAAGGACACTTGGATTTAGGCAGGGGATGTGACATTTTGTCATTTAGTGGGAGGCGGTAAGCAAAATCATGTCGCACCGCTTTTGGGATAAAGTGGTTTTGGGTGGAGGATGCCCGATGCCATTCATCGGGCGTCACGTAGTGGCGGGGTGAATAGTAAAACCACTCATATTGGACAAGTAAAGGTCAGCCTTCGGAGGCCGCCCGATATGAGTGTCAATCATTGGATCAATCGGGGTCATATCACATGTGATTGGGGTGATGATTTGATGTGAGGTTTAATGGAGGGGCCCGACGGGGTTTTAATGTGCGGAGGGTTAAATTTATGAAGGATTATGAAGGTTTGATGACGTCAAGAATGATGTCATTGGCGGGGATAGATTTAATTAATCACTGATTGACTAATTAATCTTTTTATTTCGGCAGTGGATCATGGTTATTAATTAGTCATTGATCAACTTAATTAATCCCATTAATCAGTTTATTAATAAGTTTATGTTTCAAACTTTGGGGCAGGATATTAACATATGGGTTTTAAATAAAATATATGGGAAAGGGGTATTTTTTGGGATTTAATACATAATGTTAGAAGTAAATATGAAATGAGAGCGAAAAAACGAAATGTGCTAAGTATAATGTATATTGAGTTTATTTACATTTTCACATAGAACATTATAACTTAGGCTAAATTCGCATTTATGGGTTTTTGTGAAAAAGGGTTTGCTTGGGGGTGATTACTTTCCCTAGGAAAATGATGATTTTACCTTAGGAAAAGGGATTTTTAAGGGGAAAATGAATGAATTGAAGGGGGTGAATGTTTATGAGGGGGCTTTTAGTACTTAGGACCTACAAGTTATTGGGTTGAGGGTCCGGGCCCTCCAGAAGTCAGAGAAATGCTATGAGCCCCTTTAACTCAAGGTTTTAGGCACTTTTGACTTTGCTTATGGGAAATTAGTAAAATTAGGGGTAAATGAATGGGGAAATTAATCACTTGACTTTGTGTAGATGCTCAATTATCATCCATACTTTAGCAACTTTATGATGAAAGTAAATGATATGATCTTAACTAATCATTCATCATAATTATGAAACCATTCAACTACTTACCCATCTATTCATCTACCGTTTTTTCTACTCTTTATTAGGGTGCACTTAAACTGGCAAACCCTTATCAAAAAAAAATTCTTTTCTTTTACAATAGAAATTTATCTAAGTCTATCCTTATTACATCTAAGGGCTTAGATTAAACTGTTGAACTCCTTTTATTTACTCTACCTACCTACTTATCTACCAAGATTAAATAGTTTGGTTAGATTTTATTCTCTATCTCTAAGCATGAAATTCAAAGCATGGAATAACCAATATTAAACTATTTGATTACCATGAATTGTGGCATGAATAACAAGTTGCAAAAAATCATTATTATGCAGAAAAGTAAATAGTAGCGGCATTTGTACTTGCACACTTTCATGGTATTTTTTATTCTTCGGGTTCATTTTTCATCTTTTTTGACCTTTTTCATTCTTTTTGTCCTTTGATTTTTCTTTTAGGACATACCCTCTTTACATTTTTTTATTTTTATTTTTATTTTTTAAATATGAAAAACATTTGCAAAAAGCAAAGGTATGTACATATTACAAGTTTAATTTCAACCATTCAAAAATTATGACTCCTATTGGTATGGGAACATAACACATACAACTTCACATAAAAACCAAAGTTGCTTAGGATCTTTCGATCCGGTTCCTTTGAAAATAGGAAGCATAATATCATCAACCATATTTCTTCTTGGACGGGAAGGGAAGGGGGAGGGGGAGAAGTTAAGGGGAGGGGGGTGGGTAGGAGGGTTAGAAAGAGGGGGAGGGTGAGGGGGAGAGTAAAAAATACCCTGACTCTTGCTAGATTCTGGCTTCTGTGAACTCTCAGGCTTGGAAGGCGAATATTGTGAGGCTACCTAAGGGTTATCAAGGTGCTATATTCTCTTTCACTTTTAGATTCACTCAAACGAGGACAATACTCAATCTCTACAAAGGCCTTTGGATCTTGTCCATGAGCTCTCTTTTTGGTATCTATTCTATATATTTTTCCACTTTGCATCTTTCCAACCTCTTGCTCAGATTTTTTCACTTTTCTTCCAAGCATAAGTGAACTAGAAATCTGGCTACATCTGTAAAAATCCCTTTTCACATTGAAGCATCTTAATCCAGAGTTTCAAAGATTTCAAATACTTACCTCACAGTCCTTTGAAGAATCATCATTCTACTTCGTTGTAGGACATGGTCTGGTCTACTATGAACTTAGTAATAAATCCTTCGAAGATGTTATCAATCGAGAAATAGACAACTCTTGAAATCCTATTGTCAGTGCTCTTGAGTCACTGTACACATTCAAGAGTCCACGTCATAGGTTCTCCACCTTTAAAACATGTCTTTCTTTAAGTCAACCTTTATATCCACTCGTACAGTTCAACAAGAAATGACGTGAAGAAAATTTCATATTGATCTGTGAAAATATATCTTTCTAACCAAGCCTTAGACTTTAGACGAGGGTTTCTATTCTCTTGATCTACAAATTCTCTCTCCTTCGATTCTCACCAATCTTGAATTTCCTTCTTCGACAGATGCCACATAAACATATTCCTCAAACAGATCTCGGTCCTAGCAATGGAACCATTTGTTGGTTATTGTTGGGCTGACCCAGGTTCAATCTATACTACGCACCAACTAAACCCTCAATCGCTGGCCCTTTTAGCAACAACCTGCAAGCAGATCATAATCTCACCTGAAGTGATTAACAGAGGATGCAGAACTAGGTTTCTGCAGCCTTGAGGGATGACGCAATGTGGTATTTTTATGTTCTTTTATCTTTAACATACATAGATTACTTCACCACATTCATTTAATCACATAAACATATCATATAAACCCATAATCATCATTGCACTGTAATAAAATGCAACTGTAATAAAATACTAATCTACAATAGATAAAAAGAAAATATACACATGAAGGCACAAATTTTACCGTCGTTCATCCTAATGTGGGACTATGTACACAAGAACTGTTGCTTATAATAATAAATTTGTACAAAAAACAGTTCTTGGCCTGTGCACTCAGCTACAAATTGTTTGCGCACTCAACTGCAGATCGAGGCCTATGTGCACTTAGCAGCAAAGCCTCAACTTCTTTCCCGAACCACAAATCATAAAGATACCACCATTCAATTCAAGATGTGATTCTATGATTATTCTCTCTATTATTGATCCCTATATAAACTATTACATCGAGGATATATCATCAAAATACCATGGTCCACATACCATGGATTCCCCTAATACAAGCCACTAAAAATCATTCATCTTTTACAATATTACTTTCCTTTTACAAAAAGAAGGGGCTTCGACCCACCTCGAAGCCCATATACCATGCGGTATATTTACAGCACAGTCCACTTCGCTCTCTGCTGCATTATTTACTTCGCACTCCACTCCATAAAATGCGGAGTCTTCACCAAAATCTAGGCCAAGTTGTGCTACGCCCAAAAAGTATAGGAATAGGTTTGACTAATGTTGACCAAGGTGTTTTTGAATGAGTTTGACTTTGATTTTTGGCTCAAAATTTGGATTTTCTAAGGCTAGATTGTTGGCCACAAAATTGATAATTTCTAGGCTGGTTGACCTGTGTTGACTGTAGAAAAATTACAACAATCTTATCTCTCCTTTGACTGAGTTTGACTAAGGAAGACTGAGCTACCTCAAGGAAGAATTGTTGTTGTTTTGACCAACATTGAATTTTTGGTTAGGGTTGACGTTTGACTACAATTGACTACAAAAATTTACAGGTTTGTTTTGATTTTGTATAGGGCAAGTCAATTTGAATTTTGTACTCTCTCTCTGCTGAACTTTTGATTTAATAATAAGAAGAATTGATCAAAGGGTTTTCCCCACATTGGGGTTTTCCCTAGCATCCACCAAATCTGGTGTCCTCTTGTCATGGCTTGTCTTTTGCAGTTTGTTTTATGTTCTATATGCTTTTACTAACAACGTGATTATTGTGATTTCTATTGGAAATTGTTATTGGGCTGCTAATGAACATTGAAGTAAATTTTTCTAAGCATAGAATACACCATTGTTAACTAAAATAAACACAACTAATAACCAAGACCAAACCACAAAAAAACAAGAAGAAAGAATGAAAAATAGATAAATACCACAATAACAACACAAAGTAGCATGGCCATGCTTATAGTCAAGAAACAAAAGAAACAAGAAAATTTTGGATCAACAATAGTAACAAAGACATGCAAAACATTCCCTTTCACATCATACATTAGTCCTCAACAATCTCAATTCTTTGAGTTTTGTTTTCATTGTGTCCATCACCAACATATATACAAAGTTTTAGTCAGACAAGGTTGATAGCAATATCAAAATTATGACATCCCTCTAAATAGTTCATAAGGGGACTTTTTAGTATTTCAAAGAGCTCGAGGGGATTCTCCCTCATCTCCTTTTGCATTATAGGTTTCCTGTTCAGGTGATTGGAGTTTGCATGAGCTTTTCTTCCTTTGCCACTTCTTTGGGCAATCTCTTCCTAGGTGTTCCTCTCTGTAGTTACATCCTAAATCTAGCTTTCTTTTCTCTCCATCCCTATGCCATTTATATATAACCTTTCTATCATGATACACTTGTTGGAATAAGGAATTACTAAGAGGAGGGGTGAATCAGTAATAGTGAGTTTCTTAAAACTTTTTACTGAATATGTTTTTAGTTCTTTCCTCTACTATCTAATATATATGAGAGCATTCATGCATAAATAAAATGAGAAGAAAGATGAGATATTCATATTCACATACAATCAATCACATGAGCAACATACACATATTGACACTGGTATTTTCACGTGGAAATCCAAAGGGAAAAACCACCAATCTTTTTGTTGTTATGAAGTAAATTAAGCACCTACTTAATTACATTGGTTTGTTTGTGAGAATTCACTCATAGGAGGCACCAACACCCTTAGGATACCAAGCACCTACTTGTTGAGAGGCACCAACCTCTTATGAATGTAGGCCACCACCTTCTTTTTCCAATGTTCTAGTTTTCATACAATTTTCCAACTGAAACAGAAGCACATACAAATATTGAAAAGTACCAAATTGGTTTAATACATAATCAACTTCTACTCTCAATCCTCCATTTCTCTACACTTTTTCTTGGCCTCACAAAACATCTCCCTATTCTCTGTGCTTGTGTGTTCTCTTCCACAGGCTCTCTGCAACTCACTGCTCCAATTCAATACTTGGGCTAGTTTCTCAACTCACACACACTCTACTTTAATTCTTCAACACTTGCAACAATACTCTCTTCCCCACATTTCTTAATGGAAATAACTAGTTTTGTTCATGTGCTGCACATTTCTCCATGCTACCTTTCCTACATGTTGCCTCGCTTCCCGAATGTAACTTTGTATATCTCCTCCATGCTACTATTGTGTATGATGTTGCAACTTTTCTGTCACTAAACTTTGAATATGAGCACCTGAGTGCTTTACAAACTCTTTGTGTGGTTCTTAATGATGAGAATTAATTCTTTGTCGTTTCTGCACGCTTCAACCAGGCACTGTCCTCTCTATGAACCAATATACTATCCCTAAGGCTCTTTGTGCTTATTCATGGCTCTCTGAGCTTCATTATATCTCAGGATGGCTTCTCTGCACTTCAGTTAATTCATTGAGGCATTTATTAGCTCATGACACTCCCATGGTCCTCTCTGTCATGGTATCCTACCTTCAATAGTCACCATTGACTCCATTGACCAACCTTTTCTATGCTCATTTACTCGGCTGCCAACTCAAACATCCTTCATCACCTCTGTGTTACAATTTCGGGGCTTCAACATTTCGTAACTTTTATTAGAAGAGATATTATGAAATCACGGGGTTCCAATTGGCCTTCATCCCCTTCTGCTTAGCCCCCTTTAGTTTTACATACCATATGACCACTTTCTATGAATGATGACTTCATTCTCTTCTATTTAGCAGTATCGAGGCTTCCAATATAAAAACTTTTGTTAATAGAGATGTTACGAAATTGCATGGTCTCGAGGGTATGAGCCCCTTCATGCTTAGACACTTCTTGTTTCCTTTCATATCACTAGGGGCTTAGTGCTTAGGTGCTAAGGATTCCAAGCTCCTACCAGGGTCCTATATCCTTATGCATTTTCTCTCCCTCTTGGTTCTTTGAGCTAAGCGCCAACCACATCAGAGCTCTTATGCATCATAAATTTTTCAAATTAATTATAGAGGAGTTCTGAGGTATCAAACTCCGAAATACTTTTCTCGTGGCATCACACAAAAATTAGGTGCTCAGAACTTCTCTATGTCCTTGCTCCTTTGGTTTCCTATGACAAAGCATCAGTCCACATCAGAGATACTTTATCATATCAGGGTTTTTTCATAGGAATTCAATGAGAGGTTACATAATTTAGACCTCCGATGTTCCAATCTATGAGAGGATGTCATGCTATCATAATTACTCCATGTGACGCCTCCTTAGTGGTGACATATATGACCCATATTTTCCCTAGTAGGTTACTAAAAATCCCAAATCAAACTTCCATGTGTCCACTATAAAACTGCATCATTCTAACATCATCTGCCATGTCAACTTCATAGTGCCAATCACATGCCGCCATGTGTTCTACCAGAGGAGAGAGAAAGGGTCTTGTCAAACCTTGGTTTTGTAGTTAAAACCTTTGCTAATATTTCTCTACATCCCTCGACGCTTTTAAAAAGAAATTCCACGATATCAGCATCTCCATGTATCATAACTTCTCAAAATTCAATTGTTAAGAAGTTTTAAGGTCCCGATGGCCTCGACCTTCTAATATTTCGAGGCTCTGATCTCTAATATGACCAACTCAGTCCTTTCACTATCAGGCCTTATGAAATTTGGTTCCCAATGTTTTGTGGTCTCAAGGTTCCAAACCTCCGAGGTTTTCATTTTTTAACTTCCGATATTTTTCATTCCAATCCCTGAACTGCCAACCTACTCCAATATTTTGGGTTCTAAAACCTCTAGGGTCCAAAATTCATACTGCCTTGGAATTTAAGACCCTAACTTCGGCAGTCAATAACTTGTGATCCAGGAGGCCATTTTTGAGTTCCACATACCTTTGGAAATCAATTTCATAACACTATCCAACTTTCCTAATTCCAAGAGTATTTGAGCTGGTATCTTAAGGCATAATCTCCTCCAAAGTATGAGCCTCCCAACCACCATAGTCATCTTTTTATGGCTTCTCCAGTAAGCCTACTAATATGATGATTCTAGACAAGAGGTTGTAGCAACCATAGGACTCCTCCTAATCTTGACATATCAAGCATATAAAACAAGTCCAACCTAGTTGATGTCAATGCCAACACACTTGGAACCACTAGCCACCCATACAATGGCAACTATCAAACAAATCTTCTATATATCCAAAGGTTGATGCATATTGTAATATCCCTCACATGTATGATTGTTCCTATAGTAGCATTGTGTTCAACCCTTCCTACTCCTCTTGTCTTCTAATGAGCCTTTTATTTTTTTCCTTGCAACTCTTCAACTCAAATTTCAACTTTCTAATGATTTTTGTTCTATAATGAGAATTTTTCCTTTCTTACTCATGGTGGACTTGGTCCATGTTGTGTTGCACCATACTATTGTCCATACTTTTATTTATTTTTGCAATTGAATCTTATATTGGGACCTTCGTTTAATTTTGAAAAGGTTTTGACCAATTTTGGATGACCGAAGGATGAGAAGGAAGCGAGTGGCAGCATCAGCTAGCTTGCAGAAGAGTCAGCTGGACAGCAAGGCAAGAACAAGCAGTTGTGCAAGAGTTGTTGCAAGGTGGTAGCAGAAGACAAAGGCAGCTGACTAGGCTAGAAGGTGAAAGAGTAGCCAAGCAGGAAATATCAGTTCAGGTGGTAGAAAGGAATATAAAAGCAAAAGGCTAGAAAAGAAGAGAGGTTGGCTGGTGAATGGGATAGTTGGCAAGGCTATTGGAGTTGGCGAGTGGATATATGGTTGTGGTAGATAGGTAGTAGGACACAAGAGTCCATGCGAACTAGGCCTTTGAGGTCAAGATCGAACTCATGGATCTGATCCAGGTATTCCTTGTAGTTTCTTATGGTGAATGCCAAAGACATGTTGTACTTTTTTATTGTTAAGTTAATAGAAAGAAAGCTATACTAGTTGCAAATCATGATGTGTATGGATCCCCTGGTGTGATGAGTTTCAAAAAAATTTAAATGCTCCATCAAATGCATGTATTTAGTAGTTTTTATGTAATCATTGTTATGTTTTATCTATGTTTCATGTGTAATGGATATACTTTTGTTATTGGATGATGCCTTGGTTGGTGTTCCCTTGACCCCATGCTGAACCTTTCTTACATCCAGTCGTGGCATGACTCAGGTGAGACTCCTTACCCTTTGGGTAAGGTGAAAGTGTCAATGTTGTCCTAGACTACACCTGACCATTTTTGGCCCTTCGTGCCCATAGCCAGGGTCTTTTCTCCCCAATGACTCTTTCATGCCAACAAATGTTTCCATTATCAAGACTTGAAGTTATGAGAACTGGTTCGAAACATGGTGTCGAGGATATTCAAGAGAGAGATAAGGGGTTGGTGGAATCATAAAGTAGATCAGTTTGTAATAGAGCAAGCTGCCCATAGAAATCAAATGATCGGAAAGATAAGTGAGGGGATTTTATATGCCGAGGGAACCAATGATCAGTATGAGATTTTCTGGTGCAAGTTTCCCAAAGACATATACAATTGGTTAAGAAGGCTAAAGGGGAAAAACCAGTTAGGGGGATTGACGACAGTTCACCACAACTGGACTCTGTCAAATATCACACCGCTCCAATAATTGGACAACGATCTAACTAAAGCAATTAATTTTCGGGTAAATCCTATGGTGGAAGGATATATAGTCAAATTTTTTGTGGAGAGTTATTAGTCTTTCTCAAAGGCAAAAGATGTATTCAGCTCTGGATTAAGAGGGAGGTTGATGAAGGAAGTCTTGACGTGGATTGAGATGTTAATGGTAGAATAAGGATTACTGCCCTTGCCTGTCGTGGGGATGGTAGCGTAAAACCCTAGTACTAGGGGACATACGTAGAGGGGGGAATTCTACTAGTTGAGGAATAGAGACGGTGTTGAAGGGATGGATGCGGAAGAGTTGAAGAAATCTAGAGATGTTAGAGTGCAGAGGAGAGCATTGCTAGTGGATAAGTCGTAGACGAGAGTGATTAAGACTCTGGGGAAGAGGAGGATGGGTCCCCACCAAGTAGGAGTTGTGATGGGAAAACCCTGAGTCAAGGAGGGAGGAGAGGAAGACGCTAGGCATAACTAGAGAAGTGACAAGAGACGTAGGAGTTAGAGGAATGAAGAGGGACCTGCCCTATAGGTTGAAGAAGGTGGATCACAAGAGTAGAGGCCAAGTGGGCATGGAGAGGAAAGAGAAGAAGACATGAGTGACACGATGAGGAGATTATTTGATGAAGGAGATTCATCCATTAAGAATCAACAACAATACCCCCGAGACACCAGTGGCATTTCCCCCGATCTTCCCCTGGTACCTTATTACAATCTGGAGGAATTTGTTATTAGCTTAGCCAAGGCAGTATGAGTACATAGTGCACATGAGAAATACAATAGTTGAATTGGCTAGTATTTCAGTTGTGGCTTCCCCATTTCCTCCCATGTTTTTCTAGGTAGGATGTTTACATCCGATCCCAAGCCTAACATTGTGTCCCTTATATGGAACCCTACAACCTGAACATTAGTTCACAACTCTTTTCCACTTCTCCTTTTGTTCCGTTTCACTCTTCTGGAGTTATTTTTTGGCAAATCTGTGAGTGATCACTCCACTTCCCCTTCTACGGATACTGCAACCTTCAATTTTTTTCGAAACTCCTTCAACATGCCTTCATCCTCAATAATCTTTAGGAATAGTTTAAACCATTCTTCAATTGTCTGGCCATGCTCAAGCACGTGATCCTACCATTTCTGGTTGTCTATTTTCCTGCTCATCTCATTGAACAGCTTCGCTGCCTCGTGATAATATTGCCTTTGGCGTTCAGGTTGATATACTTTCTATGGAGATGTTGCTTTAACAATCAAGGGTGGTTCTATTGTGATACGATCCTCCCCTATCCTCTTTCCTCCTCAGGTGACTATATTAGTGTTCGTTGTAGGAAGATCGTCATCATTCTGTGGTTCGGCATTAACAAGGTTAGCCCCCCTCTGCTTGGTCCTTTCTTCCCACTTTGCAATGAGTTTTAGAAAATCCTCCATGGCACGGGTATTAATCCTGCATTGTGAGCACCAAGGTCTCCTTGTGGAGCAGGCATTCCCTGGTGACATGCCCCTCCTAGTCATATCTGTAACACCTCATAGGCCCTCTTCCTCCAGCTCTCCCTCCTCGCCCATTTCCTCCTCATCCTCCCCGATTTGACTCATTAATTCTGAATGCAGATCTTTCCAGCTATTTTGCTAAGGCATCCAGTGCTATGCACTAATCAGTGTGATGTTGTATATGCATATAACTCATAATAGTTGTTAATGAGGACGTTGGAATATTTTTGCAGTATCGAGCACATCTGTCAAAGATGTATGCACACTCTACAGATTTCGCAAAAGTCTTGGTGGGAGTGGTGAGGGGAAAACCTAGAGTCAAGGAGGGAGGAGAGGAAGACGTTGGGTAGAGCCATAGCATGATGGGAGACGTAGGAGTCAGATGAATGAAGAGGGACCTTCCCTATAGGTTGTGGAAGGTGGATTGCAAGAGAAGAGGCTGAGTGGGCATGGAGAAGAAAGAGAAGAAGACATGGGTGACACAATGAGGAGATTATTTAATGAAGTAGAGCCATCCATTAATAATCAACAGCAATACCCCCAAGACACCAGTGGTGTTTTCCTCGATCTTCCCCTGGTACCTTATTACAATCCAAAGGAATTTGTTATTAGCCTAACCAAGGCAATATGGGCACATAGTGCATGTGACAAATACAAAGCCAGTTTTAATATTGGGAGTACAAAGGAGCTAGCAGTATCAGTAACTTAGTATTGCAGGGATCACAGTAGCCTGGGAACAAAGGGTTTGTGCTATTAGCTTGCACCCTAGTTAGTATGGCAGGGTCTTTTTCAAGATATCCAGAATTTGCGGGAAGGGGAAATGAGGATGTTGAGAAACATAGGGATCTATGTGAGGCTATATGGAGAGCACATCAGACTCTAGACAATGTCAGGATAGTGGCATTCCAAACCACATTGAGGGAGAGGACTCTATGCTAGTTTATAAAGTGGGTGGAGAAGAACCACAACCCCACGATAGATGATCTCAAGAGAGATTTGTGAAGGAATTAAAAGTACCACAGACGAAACCATACAAGCTGTCAAATCTAAGAGAAATTAAGCAAAAGGAGGGTGAGATGGCCTGGGATCCCATCCAAAGGATAAGGATGCCATCGCAAAGTTGAGTTACACCCTGGATCCAAATCACTAGCAGGACTGGTTTAACAAGGCACTCTTTCCCCTAACCAAAACGCCAATGATGCAATAGAAAATTGGAACCCTCCAAGATGCGTTGGAGCAAGCATCCTGAATAGAAGCGATGGCTAGGTATCCTCATGAATACAGGGGAGGGATGAGCTTGCAAGACCCATCGATCGTGGGTCTCTAGAACCAGATCACAACGTTAACGGAGAAGCTAAAGGATCTTCAGCCGATACAACCAACTAGACCCAATGTATGGTGCACCCACTACATGGTGGAAGGGCACGTTGTGACATAATGCCCTAGGTTGTGATGGGATTAATCACCTAGGGGGAGTCACGGGGTCGTTAGGCACCCCACCGACCGCAGGAGTTGTGGCTATAGGAGCGCAAGGAGCTTTCTTAGGAAGGAATAGCCAAGACTTTTGTGAAATCTGTAGAGTGTACATACACCTACTACGGATGTGCTCGATACTACAAAAGTAATCCAACATCCCAAATAAGAACTAGAGTGAGTTATGTGCATCTACAACGCATCACACTAGATGCTCTAGCAGAATGGTTGGATAGATTTGCTTTTAGAATTAATGAGTCAAGTCGGGGAGAATGAGGAGGAAACGAGTGAAGAGGGAGAGCTGGAGGAAGAGGGCCTATGAGGTGTTACAACTATGACCAGGAGGGGCATGTCGCTAGGGAATGCCCACTCTCGAGGAGACCTTGGTACTCACAATGCAGAATTAATACCCACGCCATGGAGGATTGTATGGAACTCTTTGAAAAGTGGGAAGGAAGGACCAAGCAGAGGGTGACTAACCTGGTTAATGCCAAAACATAGATAAATGACGATCTTCTTGCAACTGATATTCATATAGTCACCCAAGGAGGAAAGAGGATAGGGGAGGATCATAGCACAATGGACCCACCCTTGATTGTCAAAGCAACATCTCCACAGAAAGTATATCATCCCGAATGATAAAGGCAGTATTATCTCGATGAAGCTAAGATGTACGAGGAGATGACAGAGAAAAGAGACAACCATAAATGGCAAGATCAGGTACTTGAGTGTAGCCAGATGATTGAAGAATGGTTTAAACTATTCCTGAAGATTGTGGAGGATGAAATCATGTTGAAGGATTTTCGGAAAAGTTTGAAGGTTGCGGTATCTATAGAAGAAGGGGAAGTGGAGTGATCACTTGGAAATTTTCTAGAAAAGAACTCCAGAAGAGTGAAATGGAACAAAAGGAGAAGTGGCAAAGAGTTTTGAATTAATGCGTAGGATGTAGGGTTCTAGATAAGGGACACAATGTTAGACTTGAGATCGGATGTAAACATCCTACTTAGAAAAACATGGGAGGCAATGGGGAAGCCACCACTGAAATACTCGCCAATTAAACTAAGGATGGAAAATCAATACTGTATACTGCCCATTGGGAGGTTGGAGAGCATATAAGTCGATGCAGTGGGGGTGAATATGCACACTAAAATTGAGGTGATTAACATCAAGGGGAATAAGGACCCATACCCAGAACTGCTTGAGATTGATTAGGCCTTTGAAAACTATGCTATCATTGACCTAAAGAAAGAACTGATGATTTTTTAAGCAAAAGGATTAAGGGTGATCAAACCCTTGGACTCCTATCAAGGACCTAGGTTCATAGAGTCGGTAGATGACAGGGATGAACTAGGAATGATAGACCAACTTTACATGCTCACAAAGGGGAAGAGGGAAGTTTATATAAATCCCATGGTAGGAGGCTCCATCAACTGGAGAAGTATACAAAGCTCAGAGACTAGCTCGGAAGCTTCATGGGATGCATGGCAGCAAGGTCATTATGAACTAAATACTAGACATTGTGCAATGGTAACCCGAGTAAACTGGATAGGGATGGAGATGGGAAACTATCCCAAATATGATGGCCTTAAACAAGTGGACACCTTCTTGAACAGGATAGACCAGGAAATAACAGAGGATTAAAAGATTTCCTTTTTTGATATCACCCTCATGGCAACTCTGACAAGATGGTGGAAGGTGTACCACAATGGACTAAGAGACTGGACGAGCATCAAGCAAGCCATGCAGGAGAGATTTTCCCAGGAGGAAGATTACCCACAAGATAAGGCAAAGTACCTGGGGGTTTCAAGTCCTAAGAAGAACATCGAATATTACATAACCAAGTGGAAGATCCAGGGAATGTTGAAGGATTGATGGCTACACTCATTTATGCATACCCTTGGAATTTTCCCCCGAGCTTGGTATGTACAAGAGGAGCTCCGTTGATGGACGACAGATTGGGATGCTTTGGAGGTACAATTTGTTAGAAAATTTTCATTAAGAAGTAATGAAGCACACATGATAGAGGCAGTAATAACCACCTTTCATGTCACCTGGAGAAATGGAAATAGTATTGGAGATCGTAAATTGGTTTACCTCACCATATGGCACCTTCCTTAGAGTGTTCGGCTGTCAAAAGTCACCGCATATTTTTCCAAGGTATGCCACTAACAATATTTTCATGCAAGAAGTGGAATATCATCTCATCATAGTGTTGTCAACATATTTGCACATGAAGAAGAACGCACCTTGGCCAATTCTTCCTATGAAATTTGGATTGTAGGAGATAAAGAACCTGAAAGTCACAGATATTGATGGGCCTCTCAATTAGACATAAATTAAGGCCCATGCCTCTAAATTAAATATAAATTAACGCCCATATGAAAATCCTTCATCACATTAAACCTCTCTTTTTTCATTAGATAGTGTATTTTTAACTTTAATACATTCATTAGGAAGGTTTATGGATAACTGCATATTTGTGCCTAATATTATTTATTTTTGTGGAATATTGTGAGAATATTGGCAGCTTATGAAGATTTGGAGGAGGAGATAATTTAGGGACTTTCTCCCTAATACAGGACGATCAATTTTAAATAATAAATCAACAAGATATTTTGGAATTATGGCAAATATTGTGGATCTCAAATGATTGAGAAAATCTAGGAATGTGTTCCCTGCCATTTAGTGAAGATTCCTACTATTGGGAACCAGATCCACAAGTCATGGAAATTTGGTGGGAAAATCTTCCTCCTTTCACGGGGAATGATTCCTAATAATTTTATATAAGTACCAAGTCGGATTTACCTCTAGGGATGGATTTTTATTAGTCTTGTTGTGGAGATAACTCGTACTTTTGTAGCTCAATTGTCATTTCTTGCAGGGATGTAACTTTATTGATTGAAATAATGAAGATTGGTGTCATGTTCAATTTCTAAATCTTAGTCTCCTCCATAGGACTTCGAGTTTCCTTTAGCTTGGCCATCCCAAGAGCCTCAGAGCCCTTTTATATCATTTACTTTTCTTGTTTTCACTTCTTATTCACATGCATCTCTTATTATTGTTTCTTTTATTTATGCATTTAGTATTAATGATTCCTTGTTGTAGAATTGGGTTCAATGGTTGATATAAGTTATTTTGCAGTATCACACGCATCATTTCATCCTCGGAAAATATTTGTAAGGTCATAGTAATAATTGAGCTACTTGGATTAGCTTGCTTATTCCCAAATACAGATTTCTAGAAGTCCCTTGTGGCAAATAACAGTAAATTTCTACTATTTTTTAGAAAATTCTAACAAGATTCAACCAAGTTGATTCGAATTGCATTAGATCACAAAAAAAAAAAATTTAATAAAAAAATTACCCCATTGCATTTTCACTTGATTAGGTTATGAAAGATGATAGAGAAGTTTGCATTAAGTACTCAAGACTTTAATATGTATGATCCCTGTGGTATTTGGAGAGACCATTGTGCAAGAATTCACTTTCAATGGATCAATGGGAGATTTCATTAAAAGGAGGAGGATCCATGGAAGAATCACTATAATGCCTCCAAGACCTATGAGCCAGTCAATTTTGTAGGAACTTCATAGGTGACTCCACATAAAGAAGCTACTTTGAAAGAAGTGCCAGCAGAAGGGAGAAACCCCATGTAGGATAAGGGAAAGAGAAATGTTGCTTATAGTCCAGGGGGAGAAAAAAGTTGTAAGATGAAAGCAGAGCCAACTATTATGAAATTTGATTAGCAGTAAAGGAAAATAGGAAACAGAGAATGAAAAGAGAAGATTAAAGGAAGAAGGAAGATAATAGGATACTGGAGGAAGAAAAGGAGAAGAAAGAAAAAGAAGAGAAGCATAATCAGGAAGAAGAAGAAAGGTGGAGTGCAATAGCAGAAGAAAAAATATGGAAACAAGTTGAAGAGGAAGAATAGAACTGAAAACCAGTAGAGAAGGACGTGGAAAAATGCAAGATCAGGAGCTTTCTTAGTATATTGAATATTTGATAGATATCGATGACATAGAGGTGAAACCAAAGCCATAGAATCAAGATGTCAACCTCATTCCTAGCCCACAAAAAGTCATTATTTAGTCTCCACCACCTCCACCAACAGAGTTAGCTCTAGGTGAGGAAGGAGAAGTTGTTCCTCTTGACGATGATTTAGCTATGGCCATGTACAATCTATCATAGGATGAACTCCAGAAGAAGATTGTACAAGTGTGTAAGAAGCATTTTCTAGATGATCTTACATTTCCTACATTTATTAGAGAAAGGATGATTGTGGACGACACCAAGAGAAATCCTGAAGCCATTTCCTCAACCAACTTGGCCTTTGCAATTGCATCAATGTCAAACACTCAGTATCTAATGGTCAAGAATAAGCGATTGGAAAAGAACTTGCAAGCTACCAAGCAAGAGGTTGAACAACTCTACATAGCAGCTAAGAACATAGCTTCCACACAGATCCATCTGGAGGAAATGAGGGAAGAAATACTTAGTGATGTATTGACACTTGGAGAGACCATGCAAAATAGCTATGAGGAGCTTGTTACTATTCATAAGGCATTTTTCCACCTGCATGACTTGTAGTAGTAGCATAAATACTTTGTCAAAACTCTCATAAATGTGCAAGTTGCAATCACTGTCATGCATGAATGCATAATTCGATACAAATGGGCACTGCTTGACTTGGGTAAGAAAATGAAGCCACAAGAAAATATTGAGAAATAAAGAGTGTGGATGTTGATCTAGAACAATAAACAATTTGCCTCATTCATTGGTAACATTCAGGCCTTGTATGCATGGTTATACAACAATATGGATTTCATGGTAAAGACCCACAAGAACCCATCAGTTGGCTCACTCACTAAATCCAAACCTAGGAACCAAGTTAGGAGGGAGATAGACATATACTTGGAGCAGCTGAGACAGATTACCACCAAGGAAGACTTGGAGGTGAATAGACAGAACACGCAGAACTACATCAATGCCCTTTTTCAAGTGTAGACAATGTTTCTCATGCTTTATAAGGAAGTGGATATTGGTTCCAAATCATTGTGCCCAGATGCCATGGAGACTAGACTTTGCTTCCAACCAGACACTATCACACAATTTGGGATGTCATTGCACAATACCAAGCTTGGGATCGATACATGATTGAGAAACATCAATTGGAATTACTAAGCTTGATTTCTCCCAAACTCAAGCATGGTAGTATTTTGTCTTGTGAGGTTGTCTAGTTTGATCTACCCTATTTTTTCTTATTTGGGTACGAGTATAAATTGTAATATTATTTTTAATTCATTTGTAAGTGGAATTCCAAGTGTCAATATTGGAATGTGAAGACTCATGATGTAATGTAATTAATTATTTTGTAAATAAGTTGAAGAGTCATGAGGGTAGTCCAAAATTCACAAAGGGGAGTTGAAGAGTCACCCCCTCTTATTATAAATAAAACCTCATAACTCATGTGAAGGTATTTTGGGAGCCAATATTTTGTCTAGGCTTAGGCATAGAATCAAGATCTTGGGAGTTTTTTGAGATCCTTGACTTCTCTGTGGCTTAGAGGAAGTATATTTCTTTTGACAAGCAGGTGATATTGACTTCATGTTCCACTATTGGGGCTATTGGTCTGTCAATGGTGTATGTATCATTGGAACTTTCACTTAATAAAAGCCCAGAGCTGACTCGTTTTCATGCATACATTGTAAATGTAGTGGGATTATTCTTGTTATGTTTGCAATGTATGTTATTTAACTTACACTTATGCTTATGAAAAGTTTCATTTGCATTGGTCTAAATCTTGTTGAATGCTTGTTGTGGTATTATTTCATCTTTGTTAACTTATGAACTATTTCACATATTATCTTGTGATGTCATTATGCTCATGTGTTCCTTTCAAGATGTGTACTATTACAGGATTTTATTTTCACTTCCACATGGCAAAACCTTCATGCATCGTACCTGAATCCCCACAGGGTCACACACTTTCTCTCACCAAAGTCACTATACATCACTCTATGCGTAATTGCAGCCAAGGTATATCATTAGCACCCATTGCATTGGAAACCATGCCTTATTCCAGATGACACTCCTACACCAAACGATGTAAGGTCTAAATGGGAATTCATATAAGGGAGATTCCTATCATGTTTGTGAGTCCAACACCATCAACAAGACGCAACACACTCTTCATTAAGCACATAAAAGTAGCTGGAGCTTTGGTTAAACCAAAAGGAACTATAACAAACTCATAATTCCCATATGTGATTTAGAAAGTAGTCTTGTAGATATCCTCTTCTTTAATGTGTACCTAATGGTATCCTGATCTAAAATCAATCTTTAAGAACATTGTTACTCCTTTCAATTGGTCAAACAATTAATTGATCCCCAACAATGGATACCTATTCTTGATGGTCACCTTGTTTAGTTTCTTGTAATCAATGCACAACCTAAGAGTACCATCCTTTTTCTTTACAAACAACATTGGTGCACCCCAAGGTGATACACTTGGCCTAATGTAACCCTTTTTAAGAATTTCCTTCAACTACAACTTCAATTCCACTAACTTTTGATTACTCATCTTGTAAGGTGCCTTCAATGTTGGTGTTTCACCTACTACCAACTCAATAGAAAATTCCACTTCCATATGAGGAGGCAACTCTAAAATATCTGCAGGAAATACATATTTAACCTATTGTAAAACTAGGTACTTGTTCAATACCTCTGCATCCTTAAAATCCTTACCTTTATCACTAGAAATATGCTCTGCAAATAACACACCCTTTCCTATGATACACTTTGCCTACATAGTTGTAACCATTGAGACTGATGTAGCCTTCTTCTTACCCTACAAGGTTCTGTATTTTCCACTTGCATCTAAGCATTCAATAGCCTTGTCATAAAAATCTACTTTGGTCCTATGAAGGTATTTCCAATCCATACCAAAAATCGTACTATATGATCCCAACAAAAGTACGTTCAGATGCACTGATGTAGGAATACCATTCAAATCAAATGCACAAGATATTACCCATTGATGAACTCTTGTCTTTGTACCTGTAGCTAACTGCACCAACCATGAATCTGCATACAATCCTTTCCTCAAACCACACTTATCCACTAGGTCAGGATTAACATAACTATACTTATATTGAGGGTAAATCAAATAGAAACAACTTGACCACAAAGCTTACTATCCATCTCAATAATGGATGCTCAGTGATCTTCCTGCTTGTTGTCCACAACTTCATAAATCTGAGGAATGTTATGGCCCACATCCCCAACCATTTGTTCCACCTGAGCACTATAGATCAAAGTCCTGTCACCCTGGTAAAATGGATAATCCTTCTTGCAATGATCTTTTGCGCATATCCAACACTACAACGGTCCCCTACCATCACTTCTATTCTGCTGCTCTCAAGGTTGTGACACATTTTCCTTCTTAATTGCATTAAGATTCTTGTAAGGAGAAAAATTTTCTTTCTCACCTACATCTTGATGTATTCCCTACTTCAGTGGCCACTTCCCCTTAAATTTCTCATTCCCCTTCAAATCGTACTTAGGCTCAACTTTACACTTTGAATGCTCACAAGAATGCTTCAATTTCTTGATGGCTTCCTCCAACAAGCATGGCTCATCAAAATCAATTTGGTATCTGTATGCTATTGGAAACCCACTGATCAACCTTTGAATCTTTTCTTTCTCATCCTTGAGGTAAGGCACATACCTCAACAACTCTAGGAACTTGCTAGTATATTGATCATCTATCATAGAACCCATATGCAACTCATAAAACTCCTTAGCTCTGTCATCATAATACCTCTCATATAGGTACTTCTTATTGAAGAGTCTCTCGAACTCATCCCAAATCAACTCTTATTCCTAAATTCCCTTGACATTCTTCACATCTTCCCACCATATATCTGCTTTACCTTTCAGATTATTAGCACTCCACGGTGTCCCAAGGCTGAGAAACGAGACCGATGGAGGTAACCTCAAACCAATATTTAGATTTGATAGCTAGCCCCACCAAATCAAAGATGGATCTCTCAAGAATCTCACAGCCAATAAAATTACTGGGAAGTAAAATAGATTTTAGGCTAGATATTAATCTCACTGGGGTTTAATTTTAGTGTTTGTTAGATGAAGCTCATAGATCTAGGAACTAGGATAGGGTTTCAAATGATGAATTGCAGAGATATAATGGGGCAAGGTAGGTATGATTCTTGATAGAAATAGGTTTTGATTGTGGTATAGGGATGAAAATATAGAGGATCAAAATGAGCATGTAACCATGAATTCACTCATCATAAGAAATATAACACTAGCATGAAATTTTCATCAAAACAAAGCATATAATTTATGAATTATGATTAAACACCTATGAGATGATCACAAGAAAGCATAGATATGGTAGTAAGGAGAAATATATATTCAATTTGCTGATAAAACAAATATAAAAACATTGTCACAAAGCATACCACAAGAATCCTGAGATAATAGCTGCAATTGCCTGTTGTATTACTGCAAAAAAGTGTACACTAGCTCCAAGCTATTATTATAAAAAATCCAACCCTCTCTATCACTTAGATCAGGCTACATATAGACAAAAAACTACATTTCCCCCTCTCAAGGATTGAATCCACCATCATAGGAAATGTTTACAAGAATATCTCCAACCATACCTACCACTAGGAGGTTAGAAACCAACTCCCAATTTGGCCCAAACTATTCAATTTAACTTTACAAGCATTAATGAGCATGAATCTAAACTAATTTGACATTTACAAGCTTAATTACAATCATTTACATAATTTGAAATCAAAACAAGTTAAATTACATAATTAGAGATGGACTTTGACTAAAGCAACTCGAAAATTTGACCTCCTAGCAAAAGCACAACGAATTCTCTTAGAAGCATAGTGTGTGAGACAAAAGTGCGATGTGTGAGACAAAAGCGCAATGTGTGGTTTGTGGAGGCCTTTTGAGGGACTTTCCTTGATCCAATTACTGAACCTTCAATCCTACAAAAACACTTCTCTAAGGCTTCCAAAAATTGATTTTCCCAAGACTTCTCTAGAAGCACGACGAGGGGCTGAAAAAAGAGGCAGAAACATGTTTTTTGACCTATGTTTTGACTTTTTATTCAGTTTCAAAGTCTGACATGGAAAACCAAGTCCACATATGCCATGCAATTTCCAATATCTATCCAACCATGCAAAAAATCAACCATTTGGAAGTCCCTATAAGAAGCGCATCATGAGCTCACTGCACTTCTGTGCACCATGATTTTTCAAAACTGCAGAAAACACCCAAAATTACCAAAATTTGCCAAAATTTCTTCAAACATGTTCCTTTTTCTCCCTAAATGATGATTTAAACAATAAATGATGCATCAACAAGTAAGTCAAGGTTGTCTCTCTTTTTAATCTCTTTTAGGGTTTTATTTAGCTTCCTTTTCATTTTGTAAGAATGACACCATGTGGTTGGCTTTAGAAAGGTCATCTTGTAACTCTTTGATATGTGCCTGCTACTCCTTAATGATGTCTTCTAATTTATTATCTTCATGATGGTGACCCAAATAATGGACATGACTCCCTTATTTTATTTTGATGATTGACACAATGATGACAATCAAGTGAAATCCTAGACCATAACTTATATGATGACACATTAACTATTTTGATGACCTAGGACACCTAGATGATGACATGAGCATGATGATTAATGATGATCATGAGTAAGTGAAGGGAGTAGCACTAACCTAGACAAGAACCATTGATCATTTGAAAACAAAAAGATGTCAAATTTTATTTGAAAATATAACAATTTCACCTAAGACCCTATCAATCACATGGAAGGAGTACATTTGATCACTGGTGACTCATAGACACTAATACAGACCAAAGGTGGCTATTTTGGATTTCATGTTCTCTAAACAATTATACAATACAAAGAATTTATTCATCCCAAGAAACCATGCATTTTCATCTTTTGACTTCTTCATCTCTCCATGACTGATATATGCAACTTAACTTTCTTGAACTCCTCAGACAAGTACTCACTCCTCCTATAAGGATGATGGTAGCAATGGTTGTGATGATGTATCCTAGATCAGGAACTAGATTGAAACCCATATATACTTGTTACACAACATTTTTTCATTGTCCCTATACTCCACGTCCATGATCCTGGAGGACCTCTACAATGAACCTGACATACTTTCCCATCATGAAGAAACTCCCTAGTATGGTCGCCAATTTGTGGTGCAGGTAAATTCTCAGTGCGGACACAAATAATTCCTCTAGCCCAAGCGAGTGGGTCTAGCCACAAACAAAGAATCTATGGAGAATCTCCTTAAGCTATAATCAATTAAGAGGGCCTACCTCTTAGAATGCTATTCCACTTGGTGATGATCTTGCTTTCTCACTCCAACTATCTTCCATTTCCTTCCTTCAAATACTTGAAACAAGAAAACAAAAACCATGATAAACATGATAGCATACAATATTGTCTTCATCCTACTTAATAGGTCAAGGAACATTAAGCCATAAAGATTTAAAATTACATTTCATGTAGGAAATCAATCCATAGTTGCATTCATACAAATCATAAAGATATTACAACCTATGCCTTGATGTTGTTGGTCTCCTTCGAAGTATCCAGGTTCCCAAACTTCTGTTAGCATCTCATAGATATCCCCAACAATGGAAGTTTCAAGGCTTCTTCCCTCTAGTTTCAAACAAAACCAGAACATATTATTCTCCCTCAAACATACACTAGAAAGGTACAAGCTATAGATATATTGTTGATCATTCAAACTCAGTCCAAAAATAAGTTTAGCTTGGGAAAAGACAAGTTTATATAGTTTGGATGGATGGGAGATGGTTCCTTTCATCATGGGAGAAGGTCTTATTTCTTGAGTTTGTTCTTCACCTTTGTCCTCTTATGGATAAAGCTTCCAAAATTTTGGAAAACCTTATATCTCCTCAACCCCAACTTCTTGTTGGTTATTAGAGGCTTCCTTCTAACCCTCTCATAGTTGGTAAAGATATTGACTTGGTTTCATCTCTTGCCCACCCTGCTCTTACTGAGCATGAATCTCTTGTGTTTGTTCCCAACCGACCATTGGTCGAAAAGAGTGTCGACTTTGCTCCGCCTTCGTTTTTAACTCTATTCTTGAAGAGAGTAGTGATCATACTGCTCATGTTTCTCTCGTCTCATCAGATTCTCATGAATCAAAGAGTTACCCTCCTGTCCCAGTTGTTTAGGAGAGTCCTTCTCCTTCTTCTGCAGGGCATGGGGGCAATCATATGATACCCCCACCAAGTAGTTATGTCATTTCTTTCGATTGGAGTCAATTGACTACATTCTACCTCCCATATTATGTGCTTTTCCAGATCATAGTACAAGCATATAATATTGTAGTACATGGCACTATATTAGATGAAGGTGCATCTATTAGCATCATGGCTTCTACTAGTTGGAAAGCTTTGGGTTACCCATAGCTTGTGCCTGTCACCCAAAATGTTTTGGCCTTCAACAAAGGAACCAGTCAACCCTCAGGGCTCCTTCTGAAGTTCCCTATTACTTTGGGAGGAAAGACTATCTATATAGACGTGACGGTAGTCCAAGATCCCTTAGATTTCAACCTTCTCCTTGGATACAATTATGTTTATTTCATGGGAGTTCTTGTTTCTTCACTTTTCTGTGTGGTTTGTTTTCCGCATGAAGGGAGAATTGTGACTATTGATCAACTCTCATTCATTGGTCAGCAAGCACCTCCTTTACAACCATCATCCCCTATCGGCTCTTGTTTCAAAGAATTACCTTTCCTGCCATAGGTCAATTATGTGGCTACCCATTCTGTCTCTGCATCTATTGATGATCACATAGATGGTATAGTACATTATGTCCTGGGGATTTTGGAACCCAATTTGTCTTTAGTACCAAATGACATGTATTCCTCCCAGAGTGTGGTTCCTCCATCTGGGGAAGACCTCTTGGGAGACATGTTCCCTTATGGGTCATGAAAAAACATTGTGAGGATAGTTCTTGGTCTTGTGTCAACCTCGTTAAAAAATGAAACAAGGAGTCATGAGGATGGTTCCTTGCCTTGTGACAACCTCGTTAAAAAATGAATCAAGGAGTGTGAACATAATTCCTTGTCTTGTATCAAGCTCATTAAAAAATGAAACAAGGGTCTTGAGGATAGTTCTTTTACTATGTCAACCTCATTAAAAAATGAATCACCTCCATTTTCCAAATCGAGTCTTTGATCAAGATCTTCTAAAATCCCAGTCGAGTCTTTCCTAGAAATCAAAAGTGATCCTTCATTCCATCCACCTAGTTGACGAAAATGAAGCTTGGGGGCATGTACCTCGAATTGAGTCATTATGCTGGGGGCATGCAAAATTATCTCAAGAATAGTTTTTGTTTCAAGCTTGTGTAAACATGAAACTACATCCAAGCAAAGTTCTCCATGGTTCAAGCTTGTGTAAAAATGACCCATGCTCGATTTACATCTCGTGATTGCCATTTTAATCAGCTAATTTGTACTAGATGAGCCTTGGTTGTTTCATTCCATTGCCACCATCTCTTTGGCCTATCATATGCTTTCACTTGGTTGTTTTCTTTTCCTGAGGGACTGCAATGATGAGTGGTTTTATTAGCTAGCTTCTTGACCATTACATGTTTTGAGAAGTTTCACCATTGCCAGAACTAGTTGCTACCCTTTATAATACTCATTCCTCCAGGACGAGTCACCTTTAAGCTCTTTTCTCGACTCGTAAAACTCAAATGAAAATATTGTCGAGTATTTTTCCCTTTTTGACTCGTTAAAAGAAAATAAAAATAGGGGGTTCGCATTTAAGCTCTTTTCTGACTCTTTAAACATGAAAAGATTGCCGAGCTCTTTTCATTTTGAACTTGTTAAAGGCTGGGAAACATCATTTACCCCTTTTTCGAGTTGGGATCAACTATTTAGGAAAAAGGTACTCCTTGACTGAAATGGTCAAGCAGTTCTCTCAAGTATCATTTTCTACCTTTTCTAGCTCGAGAGACACAGATATATGAAAAGGGACCTTTTGGAGTTTTCTTTTCCTTATCTTTTTCAAACTCTCTAAACATGAAAAAGATACCAAGTTACACCTTTTTCAAACTCGTTAAAATATTAAACGACATTGGATTTGTCACTATGATAGACATGAGATTTTCCTTCCTAGGGCTCATTAAAATTACTAGGTCGGATTCATCTGAAGGATGAACTTATAGTGCAAGCACATGCTATCCCCTTCAAGCTTCCGATAAAAAATAATTGGGGTACCTTCCAGAAATGGTGGGGGAAAATTGGAAATTATATCTATCGTGTCAGCAACTCACTCTTGAACATGACACTTTCTGCTCCGTGTCAGGTTGGGACATCCTCCTTTTCATCATTGACCTTCCTCAGTTGGGTTGTTCATTTTTTCCTTCCATTTGATCTCTTCCATGTAATCATGACCACTGATCCTATGGATACAAAAGCTGCCAAACTTTGGAGTCGTGTCGCCGATATGTTCAAAAGTTAGTCCCTCCGCAGTTACACTTACTCCTGATTCTTTGTATCATCTAAAATCATTTGCATCCCTTTGTCTCGTATCGATGATGTGGGATACATCATGGCCATCCTTTGACATGGTCACTTCCTGTCCAATTCAGCTCAATATCTAGGAAGCTGGCCAAGAGACTACCTTCCAATACCTTAGAGCTTGCATGCCCTAACGACAAGTTCTTTGCACTCGATGACAAACTCACATCATTGGCTTTCGATCGGGTGATTTCACGGGTGTTTGACATTAGTTCCTTTATTCAAATTATGTGAACTATGCTACTGGTACCTTGAGATCCATTGTCATTATTGGTGGTTTCTCTTGCGCTTGTTACGGTTCACATCATTGACTGATAATCAAGTGACTTTCTAGCATGTTCGACTTCAACACATTCATCCACATGTTAGGATTTGTACTTTGATCGGGTCATTTGGAGTGCAAGAACTTGGGCTCAGATTACACCAAGCCAAGTTGCGAGAAGATGTGACATGCTCAGGTTAATATACATGTCTCTTTCATATGGATGGTTGTGACCATACCATGAGTTGTTATATGTGATCCTTCTAATTATTGGATGGCTACAACCACACCTTGGTTTTGTTATGATCCTTTCTATTGGATGATTGCGCCCATGCCTTGGATCCATTTACATGACCTTTCTTTGGATGGATATGTCCATACCATGATTCATGTATCATTTTTCAAGGTTATCAGTGATGAATATGTATCTATGCTTGCTTGCAGGTTTTCGAACGATGGAATCTAGTTCCCTGCATCCACTTATAAATCATTTTACCACTCACTCTAGTTCGGCCTTCATGCTTTAGGGGGCATATATTACATAGCATTTTTTCATTGTCCCTGTACTCCCTGTCCATGATCTTGGAGGACCTCTACAATGATCCTGACATGCTTTCCCATCATGAAGAAACTCCCAGTATGTCCCTCTTCATGAGAATAATAATTCCCCTTTGCATCATTTCCAAATAATCTTCCTTTTATCCCAATTTACAAGACTGATGCTACTGACCAGTTTCCTCCTCGCACTGATTTGTAGAGACTAAAATTAGCCCTAGTGCCATACGGAGCGGTTGAGCTCTTTTCTAGTTGTGTCGATCCTATTTCAGAAAGTTTTTTAAATATGGAGTCAAAGATTCCAGCTCTAGAAGCTTCATAACGAAATTCTGGTAGATGGATGGGTTGGATAGAGCTGAAGAAGTCATTTTGAGCTCCTTTCCCATATTAGGATGAAACAAACTCAAGAGATAAGACCTTCTCCCATGATGAGAGGAACCATCTCCCATCCATCCAAACTATATAAACCTCTCTTTTCCCAAGCTACACTAGTTTTTGGAGTGAGTTTGAATGATCAACAAGACATTTATAGCTTCTACCTTTCTAGTGTGTGTGTTTGAGGGAGAATAGTGTGTTTTGGTTTCGTTTGAGACTAAAGGGAAGAGGCCTTGAAAATTCCATTTTTGGGGCCATCCATGAGATGCTAGCAAAAGTGTAGGAGCCTGGATATGTTAGAGGAGATTGGCAATGTCAATGCATTGGTTGTAATCTCTTTCTGATTTATATGAATACAACTATTGATTGATTTCCTACATGAAGTGTTATTACATCTTTATGGCTTAATGTTCCTTGACTTGTTAAGTAGGCTGAATATAATATTGTATGCTATCACGTTTTTCTTTATTTTTTGTTTTCTTGTTTTAGGTATTCAAAGGAAGGAAACAAAAGATAGTTGGAGTGAGGAAGCATGATCACCACCAAGTGGAATAGGGTTCTAAGAGGTAGGCCCTCTTAATTGATTCTAGCTTAAGGATATTTTCCATTGATTTTTTTTTTGTGGCTAGGCCGACTCTCTCGGGCCAGAGGAATTGTTTGTGTCCACACTAAGAATTTACCTACACCACAAATTGGTGACCATACCAAGCACCACTATGTTTATGTCATGGGAGCTCTTTTTTCTTCACTTTTCCATGTGTTTTGTTTCCCGTACAAAGGGAGAATTGTGACTATTGATCAACCATCATTCATTGGTCACCAGGCATCTCCTTTGAAACCATCATCCCCTATCAACTCTTGTTTGCAAGCAGTACCTTTCCTGCCACAGGTCAATTATGTGGCTACCTATTCCATCTCCACATCTATTGATGATCACATAGATGGTATAGTACATTATGTATTGGGGGCTTTGAAATCTGATCTATCTTTGGTACCATATGACATGTATTCCTCTCGGAACATGGTTCTTCTGTCCAGTGAAGACCTCTTAGAAGCCATGTTCTCTTATGGGTCATGAACAAACGTCGCAAGGATAGTTCCTAGTCTTGTGTCAACCTCATTAAAAAATGAAACAAGATGTCATGAGAATGGTTCCTTGTCTTGTGACAACCTCGTTAAAAAATGAATCAAGGAGTGCCAACATAGTTCCTTGTCTTGTGTCAAGGTCATTACAAAATGAAACAAGGATCTCAAGGATAGTTCTTTTACTCTGTCAACCTCATTAAAAAATGAAGCACATCACTTTTCCAAATCGAGTATTTGATTAAGATCTCATAAAATCCCAATCGAGTCTTTCCTAGATATCGAAAGTGAACCTTCATTCCATCCACCTAGTTGATGGAAATGAAGCTTGGGGGGCATGTACCTCGAATTGAGTCATTGTGTCGGGGGCATGCAAACTTATCTCAAGCGTAGTTTTTCTTTTCAAGCTTGTGTAAACATGAAACTACATCCAAGCAAAGTTCTCCATGGTTCAAGCTTGTGTAAAAGTGAACCCATGCCCAATTTACATCTTGTGATTGCCATTTTAATCAGCTAATTTATACTAGATGAGCCTTGGTTGTTTCATTCCATCACCACCATCTCTCTGGCCTATCATATGCTTTCACTTGGACTTTTTTCCTTTCTTGAGGGACCACAACAATGAGTGGTTTTATTAGCCAACCTCTTGACCATTACATGTTTTGATCAGTTCCACCATTGTTGGAACTAGTTGCTACCCTTTATACCACTTGTTCCTCTAGGATGAGTCACCTTTAAGCTCTTTTCTTGACTCATAAAACTCAAATGAAAAGATCGCCGAGTATTTTTCCCTTTTTGACTCATTAAACGAAAATAAAAACAAAGGGTCTACTTTTAAGCTCTTTTCCAACTCTTTAAACATGAAAATATTGCCAAGCTCTTGTCATTTTGAACTCGTTAAAGGTTGTGAAACATCATTTACCTAGTATATGTTTACCCCTTTTTCAGGCTGGGATAAACTATTTACAAAAAAAGGTACTCGGCTGAAATGGTCAAGCAGTTCTCTCAAGTATCGTTTTCTACCTTTTTGAGCTCGAGAAACACAAATGTATGAAAAGGGACCTTTTGGAGTTTTATTTTCTATGTCTTTTTCAAACTCTCTAAATATGAAAAATATACCGAGTTACACCTTTGTTGGACTCATTAAAATATTAAACAACATTGGATTCATCACTATGACAGACATGATATTCCCCTTCCTATGGCTCGTTAAACTTACTAGGTCAGATTCATCTGAAGCATGAACTTACAGTGCAATCACATGTTATCCCCTATAATATTACGATAAAAAATAATTGGGTTACCTGCCAAAAATGGTGGGGGAAAATTGGAAATTCTATCAATCATGTTGGCAACTCACTTTTGAACATGACACTTTCTTCGTGTCCGGTTGGGACATCCTCCTTTTCATCATTGACCTTCCTCAGTTGGGCCACTCATTTTTTCCTTCCATTTGATCTCTTCCACGTCATCATAACCATTGATCCTATGGATCCAAAAGCTGCCAAACTTCGGAGTCATGTCACCAATATTTTCAAGAGTTAGTCCCTCTGTAGTTACACTTACTCTTGATTCTCTGTATCACTTGAAATCATTTACATCACTTTGTCTCATGTTTGTGATGTGGGATACATCATGGCCCTCCTTCAACACATTTGCATCCTATCGACTTCAGCTCATTATCCAAGAAGTTGGCCGAGAGACTCCCTTCTAGTACCTTAGAGCTTGCATGCCCTAATGGCAAGTTCTTCACACTCAATGACAAGCTCACAACATTGGCTTTCGATCAGGTGATTTCATGGGTGTTTGACATCAGTTCCTTTATTCACTTTCTATGAAATGTGTTGTTGGTACCTTGAGATCCATTTTCATTATTGGTGGTTTCTCATGCGCTTGTTAACATTTCACATGATTGACCAGTAATCAAGCAACTTTTTAGTGTAGAAATTCTTACTGTAGATCACCTCATAATGCAATGTAACTAAAGAAAAATACTTGATCTACTTCTACTATCAAACTTGCGAAAGCTTAATCGATCTTGAGAAAGATCAAATAGAACACATATAATAGAGAAGAAGAATCAATACACATGAAACACAAAATAATACTATGGGGAAAGCCTCAGCTAAAAACCCCGCTATCTGTATTATCATACAAGGTGGAAATACATCAAGATTACACAAGGCTTTAGCTCTCACAACTATCTAGATCTCAATACAATCCTCTTGGATGATCACAGGTAAACAAGGCTTCTCACAAACCTTCTCCTATTCCCTCCAAGCCTCCTATTTCCTTGTGTTCTTTCTCCTAGGCGATCCTACTATTACCAAGTGTAACACTGATCACTCACACTAATCTCACACCTTGTAAAACTACACAATCCTCAAGGAACCTTGTTCCTTCTACATGGATGAGTTTCCTTTATAGGAAAATTCCTCCAACTGATAGTACAATTTCCCTGTCTTTCATCTCAACTGGGTCTTTGTCTGAACTTACATGCATGAGTAACTCATTTATGAGAGAACCTTCAGTTATCTGGAGTACACTAGTTTCATGCATGCATGCATTAACTAACTGAACTCACAATTAGTTTCTCAAACTATTTGGAACTAATTTAACTAGACTTAACTTATTTAACTAAGCTAACTAATTACTACTCAAATACAACTCATCCTTATCTCCTTAATTAAGGGATAACTTCCTCAATCAGAGGGATAATTGTTGCATGACTTCACAAATACTTCATGTTTGAATTTCTCCAACTAATTAACTCAGGATGAATTAATTAATTATTTTTTCAGACAGTTGGTGAGACTAAATTCAAATTTTAATTCAAGGACAAATTAAAATTGGAATATCCTGAAATGCTATCCTTAGCAATGTTATTTTTAGCATTTCTTGTTGCTATTTTCGACATCTAGAATGTTTTACTTCAACACATTCATTCACATGTTAGGATTTGTAGTTTCATCAAGTCGTTTTGAGTGCAAGACCTTGGGCTCAGATTACACCAGTCCAGGTTGTGAGATGATGTGACATGATCAGGTCAATATACATGTCTCTTTCATATGGATATTTGTGACCATACCATGAGTTGTTATATGTGATCCTTCTCATTATTGGATGGCTTCGACCATACCTTGGTTTCATCATGATCCTTTCTATTAGATGGTTGCGCCCATGTCTTGGATCCATTTAAATGATATTTCTCTAGATGGTTGCATCCATACCACGATTCATGTATCATTTTTCAAGGTTTTCAATGATGTATATGTATCGATGCTTTCTTGCAGGTTTTCTAATTATGGACTCTAGTTCCCCACATCCACTTATAAAGCATTTCACCCCTCACTCTAGTTCGACCTTCACACTTTAGGGGGTATTTGTTACATATCATTTTGTCACTATCCCTATACTCCCCATCCATGATCCTGGAGGACCTTTACAGTGAACTGGACATGCTTTTCCATCATGAAGAAACTCCTAGTATGTCCCTCTTCATGATCAGAATAATTCCCCTTTGCATCATTTCCCAGGAATCTTACTTTTATCCAAATTTACAAGACCGATGCTACTAACCAGTTTCCTCCTCGCACCGATTTGCAGAGATTAAAACTAGCCCTAGCATTGTCGCATTGATCCTCTTTTGGCAAGTTTTCTAAATATGGAGTTGAAGCTTCGTAACAATAGTATGCTAGATGGTTGGGCTGTTTTGGCATTATGGCTAAAGTGTTGTCCTTGATGGCAACCCATTCAGGTGATAGATCATAGTACTTCAAGTCAGCAGCAGATTGATGATCAGCTATCAAATATTGAAGAAAATAAGGGGCACGCAGGTACACCTTAAAGAAGGTGTGTACACGCAGGCCAGTGTTACATAAAGTGCGTACATACCCGCAGTTATCCCATTCAGGAGGTGCGTACCCCCAGTTCACTTACTTCAAGGCAGAGAAAAGCACACGTGGAGTTTCTTATGTTTAATCTTTGGTATTTAGCCGATGGTATTTGTGTTATTATGGTTTTGGCTCGTGGTATTGATCCATGATTTTAGGAGGAGCTTGCCTATATAAAGCAAAGAATTTCCCTTGGCTAAGTATCTTTTGCAAATTGAATATCTTAAGACCTGAAATATTGGGTTATTGTTTCAAAAGCTTGATCTATATGAAAGTGAAGTGGAAAGGGAATTTGTGAAGGGTGATCTCTCGAGCGCATGATCAGATCTGTAGATCTGGCAGTCTGGGTTATTCTTGAAGTCTTGAAATTATCTATACCCGTAGGCACGCAAGTGCAGTGAAAGAAAAGCGCAGAGGTACGTAGGCACAGAAGCGCTGTAGGTGCGAAGGTACGCGGTGCCACAGAAGGTGCAACTGCGGAGGTATGCGGCGCCACAGAAGGCGCAGCTGTAGAGGTGCGTGGCGCCACAGAAGGCGTAGCTATGGAGGTACGTGGCGCCACAGAAGGCGCAGCTATGGAGGTACGCGGTGCCACAGAAGGCGCAGCTGCAGAGGTGCGCGGCGCCACAAAAGGCGCAGCTGCGGAGGTACGCGGCGCCACAGAAGGCACAGCTGCGGAGGTGCACGGTGCCATAGAAGGTGCAGCTGTGGAGGTGCGCAGCGCCACAGAAGGCGCAGCTGCAGAGGTGCGTGGTGCCACAGAAGGCGCAGCTGCGGAGGTACGCAGCGCCACAGAAGGCGCAGCTACGGAGGTGCGCGGCTCCACAGAAGGCACAACCGCAGAGGTGCACGGTGCCACAGAAGGCGCAGCTGCGGAGGTGCGCGGTGCCATAGAAGGCACATGTGCGGAGGTGCGCGGCACCACAGAAGGCGCAGGTGCGGAGGTCCGTGGCACCACAGATGAACAATGCGTACTTGTACACAAACATTACATGGGTGAAGCTGCGTACTTCTCTTGAAATCAAATTAGCTGTCCATGTTTATCCTTGCTGTGTTCTGGGTCTGGTTTCTGGTACTGTGATCTGATAATAGCAGTCTGAGATGTGATTGATTATGTTCTTAATGACTCATCTTTATGTGATCTGATGGACTAGATCTGATTGATGACTCTCATTATATATGTATTGATCTAGTGATTGGGTGATTCAGAAGATTGTTTGATTATGTGCTTCAATGTTGTTGTTGGGTCCAGTATGAGAATTGGATGAAACGTGGCCTTTCAGATTATGTTTTGTGCTTCAGTGTATCCAGTATGAAAATTGGTTAAGCGTGGTACCTGGAGGAGAGAATATTGTAGGCCGGTGCCTACGTACTAGTACTTAACTAGTACAAAAGCAAAGGGGAATCTTGGAGCATTGTAGCAGGTAGTAGCCTGCGTACTAGTAAATGGATCGGCTAGTACAAGAGCAAAGAGGGGGGGAGCTCCTGTACTGGTATAAGGCTGCACCAGTACAAAATATTGTAAAAGGATTTTCTTATTAAGAGAAGATTGAGATGACTTGCAGCAGGAGGTTTTCTCCCGCATTGGGTTTCCACCTTATATCATGGTGTTCATGTGTGTGCCTTATGTGTGATGATCTATTCTATGTTACTGCATCTGTTAACTGATAATATGGTTGATAATGTTCTAATGCACTCATTGAAGATTAATTAGCTTAATCATAAGAAGTTGTGGAAGTAGCATATATGAATCAGAGTTTGGAAATGAAAAGTTTTATTAATGTGATAATACTGATTCACCCCCCCCTCTTAGTATTATTTCCAACAATTGGTATCAGAGCAGGTCCTTTGATAGAAGCTTGATCGCTTGAAGGAGATCCGTGGAACAATGGGAATGAAGCTTAAGAAGAAAGCATATAAGAAAAAGAAGTCATCTCAGAAGAACTATGACAGTGGGAGAATCGATTGGGGATTAGGCATAAGAAGCTCTTCAGATTCAGAATCAGATTCAGAATCATTATCAAGTATGAATGTGTTATCCTCTGATGTTCCACCTATATTTCCTTGTGAAAGAGATGGAAGTGATAGTGAAACTACTGAAGTTTCGCTTATGGGTGAACAAGAAAGATATCAAATAGAGGCAGAATTTAAAAGGCTGACAGACAAAATTAGAGATCAACAAGATCTATTGAACAAAAGGGAATGTGACTTCAAAGAAGAAGCTACCAAACTGAAAGCCAATATAGAGTTATTCAAGGCCAAATATCTAAAGTTTCTAAAAGACCAACAAGAGGAAGAAAGCAAGATAAGGAAGTTTTTCAGGGACAAACTTCAAAAGATGCATGATGAAGTAACATCTCTAAGAAAACAAGTCAATGAAAACAACACAACAATCAAGAATATCAGAGATAGATCCATTGATTATGAAAGTCTTGAAGCTACAACCCTCTCACTAAAAGAAGAACTTGAAGAAGCCAAAAGGAAGAATAAAGATCTACTCCAAACTATTGAAAAACAGGAATCACAGCTGGAATGTGCCTCCAGAGTTCATCAAATGCTGCAGAATGTAAATGAAGAACAAGAAAAGGAGATACTCAATCTAAGGCAACAAGTGGAAGAAGGAAGAAAGTCAAAAGAAATTTTGAAGAAGAAATGTCTTGAAAAGGAAGAGCAACATCAAGTTGAGGTAAATATCTTGAAAGGAAAATTAGAAGATAAGGATAAGCTTTTACGATTTCAAGATAGCACTAAAGTCTTGGATGATATTCTTAGTAGTCAAAGGTCTCCTGCTATCAAGACTGGACTTGGTTTTCATGAATCAGTTGAAGGAGAATCTAGTGCACAAGGTGAAGCAAGGAACTCTAAAGAGAAATATAAAATGATCAACAAGGAGATAAGAGGTCAACCCCATCAACAACCAAGGAAAGAAATTCTTAAAAGAAAATCTTTTACTCCTTACTATGGAAGTAATAGTCAGCCATTTACTCAGATGAATAATGTTGAATGTTATGTATGTCATAATCTTGGACATGTTGCAGCTAGATGTAGAAGAAGAAGGGTTCAAGACCATTAACAGAAAGATCATCACATTCAAGGTACTTTAATGGATATTGCTTTGCTTGCAATATGTATGGTCACAAGGCTGCTGATTGCTACAAAAGGAATGTGAAACATGTAATATGTTATGCATGTAACAAGCTTGGACATATAGCAAAGGAATGCAGGAACAAAGCACGGACATCACACCAAAAGGAGAAAACATCATTACACTTGAAGATATGGAGGAAAAAGGAAGTACAGTCAGAAAGTGGCGGCACAGCACAACATACAGACATACCAGAATCAAAGGGAGCTGAAAGTACAAAACTTTAGTGTCCTAAATCTCATATGAAAATTTCATAAAATGAAGTTGCATATATACGCGAGTTAGACACTGCAAAGTCGCGTATATGTCAGTATGAGGAAAAGCAGTGGGGACAGGTTCAGGAAAAGGATCAGTTTGGTTTATTTGCTCTATTTGATAATGGTTACAATTTGCTGATGATGTGTGGAAATGTCTTGATGGTTAGAAGTATTTTGTTTCTAATGATGATGACTTGATACTCCTTGCTGATATGCATGATCAGATCTGACAGTAAACAAGATGGCACAGGTTTAGGGGGAGCATATGCTTTTAATGCATTGTTGGCATTATGGTTAATAGTCCTTGGTGATGATGCTTATGATATGGTTCTTAGATCGGATTTGTGGTTGATTCACTAATGGTGCCTACATGGTGATCTTCATAAGGATAAGAAGAAGTACTTGATGATGTGTCTCTCATATACTGTTGTCGCCATATGCATAAAGATCATATATTGCAGGATTGTTCTTGGCACATCTATGGATGAGGATTGTTGGTTGGGTACATGGATGATTATTCAAAGTTGCATTGTTGGATGATGAGTTCTTACCTATATGATGATAGGTTGTTTCGTGCATATGTTGATTGATGCAGATCTTCCCTATTGATGATACTTGGTCCACGCAGATCTGGGTGGCTATGGTGTTTCTCACATATGATAGAATGACTCTATATTCTATGCAAAAGGATGAGTTGATGCGGACATATCTTGATGATTCATGCACTAATTCAAGTTGCTGGTGACATATGCTATGGAGCAGACCATACAGTGTCGTTACTGATGTTTATCATGATCTTATTTAGGTGTCTTATCATGTATATCATTCGATGTAAAGGTCATATCAAGACTCATGATGTAATAATGTGTCTCTATCTATTATAGTCATTTGATGAAATATTTCAGTCATATCAAGGTCATGTAACGGCCTATCTTGGTTTCCCCACTATGCCTGGGATGAATGATGTAATGTTCTTGGTTGTCATTTTCTGGTATATCCCCACTTGGTTGGGTGATGAATGTATGTATTGAGTCTTTTGGTGATAGGAAGGTCATTTATGATATATAGAGTCATGTTCTTCTTGTAGAACATCTTTTGCAGACCTTTCTTACAGTCGGGGGAGTTTGAGCATGAACAACACTATATAGCAGAGCATATATTTCAGAAAGAGAATTATCAGATTGGAGCACCATGGCATATACAAAGGGGGAGTTCATTTAGAGACTTCAGCAGATCTCGTTTATAGTCAAGGAGAGCATGTTCTTAGGGGGAGCATAACCCTTTGCCCTTGATGTCAAAGGGGGAGAGTGACTTGGTGTTGTTGCCATCAAGTCCAAAGGGGGAGATTTGTTGGCATTATGATGCATGTGTTGTACTTGATGGAAACCCTCTCATAGAACATCATCTCACTTGTATACATTCAAATGAATCTACAAATATCAGATGTGACAGAGTGCATGGGTTACCGGACAGCAAAAAGGGATCAAATGACAGTTCACAAGTAAGCTTTGCCATCAAGTCCAAAGGGGGAGATTGTTGGCATGATGGCTAAAGTGTTATCCTTGATGGAAAATAACTCAGATGATAAATTATAGTGCAGCAAATTTATTTTCAAGTTCACAGAATTTTATGCAGAGAAAAGTTTACTTCATGTAGAGAAAAGTTCACGGAATTTTATGCAAAGAAAAGTTTACTTCATGTAGAGGAAAGTTCACGGAATTTCATGCAGAGAAAAGTTTATTTCATGTGGAGAAAAGTTCACGCACTTTCATGGTTGGTTCATGGTATTAGTCCCACAGTTTTTGATTCTATGGTTTTGGCCCGTGGTATTGGTCCATGATTTGAGGAAGAGCTTGCCTATATAAAGCAAAGGAGATCATTTGGCTTGGGTATGCTTTTGGTTTGAATATCTTAAGATCTAAAATATTGGGTTATTGTTTCAAAAGCTCGATCTATATGAAAGTGAAGTGGAAAGCGAATCTGTGAAGGGTGATCTCTCGAGCGCTGCAGCTGCGGAAGTGCGGAGGCGCCAGAGGAGACACCACAGAGGCGCCACAGAAGGCGCAGTGCGGAGACGCCACAGAGGCGCCACAGAAGGCGCAGTGCGAAGGCGCCACACAAGGCGCAGTGTGAAGATGCCACAGAGGCGCCACAGAAGGCGCAGTGCGGAGATGCCCCAGAGGCGCCACAGAAGGCGCAGTGCGGAGACGCCACAGAGGCACCACAGAAGGCACAGTGCGGAGGCGCCACAGAAGGCGCAGTGCGAAGGTGCCACAGAAGGCACAGTGCAGAGACGCCACAGAAGGCGCAGTGCGAAGGCGCCATAGAAGGCGTAGTGTGAAGACGCCACAGAGGCGCCACAGAAGGCGCAGTGCGGAGAGGCCACAGAGGCGCCACAGAAGGCGCTGTGCAGAGACACCACAGAGGCACCAAAGAAGGCATAGTGCGGAGGTGCCATAGAAGGCGTAGTGCGAAGGCACCACAGAAGGCACAGTGCGGAGATGCCACAGAGGCGCCACAGAAGGTGCAGTGTAGAGGCGCCACAGGAGACGCCACAGAAGCGCCACCGAAGGTGCAGTGCGGAGGCGCCACAGAAGGCGCAATGCGGAGGCGCCACAGGAGACGCCACAGAGGCGCCACTAAAGGCGCAGTGCAGAGGCGCCACAGAAGGCGCAGCTGTAGAGGTGTGCGGCACCATAGAAGGCGCAGCTGCGGAGGTGCGCGACGCCATAGAAAGTGAAGTGCGTAGCAACGCAGGCCAGAGAAAAGGAAATTGCGTATCTGTCTTAAGATCTTTTGTTGACTGATTTTTTTGTTGATAAGGTGTTCTGGGTTTAGTTTATTGTTATTGTGGATCTGGTTATTTGGGTGACTTATTGGTACTTGATGATTATTTGATGTTTATGGATCCAGTGTGAAAATTGGATGAAACGTGGCCTTTCAGATTATGTGTTGTGCTTTAGTGTATCCAGTATGAAAATTGATGAAACTTGGTACCTGGAGGAGAGAAGATTGTAGGTCGGCGCCTACGTACTAGTACTTAAGCTAGTACAAAAGCAAAAGGGAATCTTTGGAGCATTGTAGCAGGTAGCAGCCTGCGTACTAGTAAATGGATCGGCTAGTACAAGAGCAAAGGGGGTTGTAGCTCCCGTACTGGTATAAGACTGCACCAGTACAAATATTGTAAAAGGATTTTCTTATTAAGAAGAAGATTGAGATGACTTGCAGCAGGTGGTTTTCTCCCGCATTGGGTTTCCACCTTATATCATGGTGTTCATGTGTGTGCCTTATGTGTGATGATCTATTCTATGTTACTGCATCTGTTAACTGATAATATGGTTGATAATGTTCTAATGCACTCATTGAAGATCAATTAACTTAATCATAATAAGTTGTGGAAGTAGCATATATGATTCAGAGTTTGGAAATGAAAAGTTTTATTAATGTGATAATACTAATTCACCCCCCCTCTCAGTATTATTTACAACACTTCTAAGGAACAAGTTGTTGATATTCTCACCAAGCCATTGCCCAGGGAGACCTTTGAATACCTCAGGAAAAATCTAGGGGTAGTTGATGCATCATATTGTTGTTGAATCTCATCTGTTGGTTGTATGCGAGGTCTATATGTGGTATACACGTACATTGGCTGGTTTATGGATTGGTTGTAGATCGATGGCACAGGTTCAGCGGGAGCAGATATAATGCATTGTTGGCATTATGGTAGCACAAAAGGAGAACATGGATGCTGATCTAATCATGGATGCAATATGTCTCTATCTCTTTCATGGTCATGATGGATTATGGTTCTTCTTGAAGAAATTTATGGTGGATTATGGATCTAGTCAGGGGAAGCATTACCAGCAGAGCAAAGGTTTAAGCATGTTCTCAGGGGAAGCATAACCCTTTTCCCTTGATGTCAAAGGGGGAGAATGACATTAAGGATTTTGAGGTTGCCATCAAGTCCAGAGGGGGAGATTGTTGGCATTATGATTCTGGTTTGGCTCTATGGTGCAGGTGTTGTACTTGATGGCAACTCACTCATGTGGCAGATCTCAGTTCAGGAACTCAAAACCATGAAAATTAAGATACCCGTATGTAATCCTAGAAGAAGCTGCGGACCCGCAAGTATGCCGACCAAGGAGTGTGTACATGCACGCAGGTTCTTCGTTCAATAGGTGCAGACCCTAGTTTCACTCTCTCCAATGCAGAAAACCATGTGCACGTGGGAATCTTTATGAATGGTTCATGGTATTTAGCCCAATATATTTGATCCTATGGTTTTGGTGAATGGTTTTGCATCTAAAAATATTGATCCAAGGTATTGTGTTCATGGTATTATGTTACTATGGTTTTGGACCGTGCTATTGTGAAAGGCTTACCTATAAAAAGGAAAGGAGATCTCTTGGCCAGATACTTGTGAAAATTTGAATATCTTAAGATCTGAATTTTGGGTGATTGATTTTAAAAGCTAGATCTAAATCAAGGAGAAAACTTAAAGTGAATCTATTGATAAGTTGTGATCTCTTGGGCGCATGAGCAGATCTGTGGATCTGATTGATTGTGGCACATTGGAGGACTATTAACTTGGCCCTAATCAGAAGTTTGCAGGCGATACGAAGGCACAGTATGGGGGTAGCCAGTGTAGCAAAAGGTGCTGTGCGGGGGTACGTAGTCCAGGAAAAGGCTCAGTGCAAGGTACGCAACACAGGAGAAAGCGTAGTGCGGGCCGCACACAGCGCTGCAAAAGGAGAAGTGCAAGGTACACAGTGCGGAAAAAGGCACAGTGCAGAGGTACGCTGCCTGTCAGACAGTGAGGGTGCGGACCTAAGAAAAAGTACGCACAAAAGAAGAACCACCAGTGCGGATCTACACAGTTTAGACTTAGAAGAGCTCCGGATATTCGCAGGCCCCTCTTGGTGAAGTTGTGGACTTATATTGAAACTTTTGTTGAATGTCTTTTATCTATTGCAGCAGAATTCTGGGTTTCGATTTCTAGTATTACTTTTCTGTTTACAACATTCTGAAGAGTTGGGTGATTCATTGGTTGATTGTATAAGGAGATTGGGTGATTTGCATGTACTTGATGACTATTTGTTGTCCATGGATCCAGTTTGAAAATTAATGAAATGTGGACCTTAAAGAAGTAAAAGTGCTAAGGGGGTTTTAGCTCCCTTCCAGGAGAGACTAGAAAACGAGAGAGAGTTGTAGCTCTCTGCAGGTTGCAGCCTACGTACTGGTAAAGGACTGCACCAATACAAAATCATTGTAAAAGAAGTTTCTAATTGAAAGAAGATAGAGACATATTGCAGCTGGTGGTTTTCACCCACATTGGGTTTCCACCTTATATCTGGTGTTCTTTGGTGTGACTATCTATTTTCTTGTTCATGCGCATTATTTTATGGTACTGACATACAAATTAATGATCAATATCTGAAGATTAAATTGAAGTATGAGTCAAAAAGATATATTGAAAATAATTTGACAATACTGATTCACCCCCCCCTCTTAGTATTATTTCCAACATGTTATTGTTCAAGGGCCTATGAATGATCGGGAGCTCAAACATTATTTCACTTTAAATCAACTTAATTTCATCGCTACATTCTATATATTCATTTAATTCTTAGAACTAGAGGTGTGGGCAAATTCTATCTGAATGTGAAGCCTAGAGAGAAGGCCCTGCGATTTTGATGGCATGTTGCCATTTTTGAATTAGTTTGAGTTGGTTTGAAGTTAATTCAAGAAGTGAATAAGCCCAATGGTAAGGCACTTGGTCTACAATATTATTGGCACATCACAGGGAGGATGCTATCCCCATTGGAGCCAATTTTAGTATCCTATAGTCATAGTAGTCATAAATAAATTTTGTCTTTCGAAATTTTGTCAAAAGTATAAATGGTGTGGCTATGATCTTGTAGAAGATAAAGCTTTAGGTCGTAGGTTGGAATAATTTTTCTATTATTCATTGTAAATATATCAAAGTGTGTCAAGAGTCACAAAAATGGTCTTTTATATCTCAAGGGGTTATGTTACATCAACAAATCATGATCAATATCATGTTGCCACACCTTGTTATCATGAGCACATTTTTGTAGGTGTCTTAAGTCAGTTAAAATTTCAAATCATTATTAGTCATGACATAAACAATAGTATAACGGTCAAGAGGATGATGCTACACATTTTCCAAGTGCCACAATTTTGTTTATTCAAGTTCAAATTGTAATTATCACCCATCAAGTCTATTCTTAGCTACCTTGGGAGGTTAATTACATCGCTGCCTTAACATAATATCTCACAACTCTCCATTTTTCCATTATAAGATCATTGTGTGGTAATTGGTGGTCATTGTGCAAAGGAGACAGGGGAGCATTGCGCTTCCAAAAAGTGTTGCATTTTTTTCAAGGCGGTGGTCAAATCACTTCTCCAGGTGAAAATTCCATTTTTATTTGATAACGTGATTTTATATGACTGCCAAATTGCATGCATCAACTCAAAAAACAACTTCGAAACTTTAAAAATACTAAAATCATCATCATTTTTCTTTCTGTCATTCACTGCACTATCTATCATCCACTACACTATCTCTCTATGCTGCATTTTCTATTTTATCATTGCCAGACAGTCAAATTTCTGGTTTGAAGCATCCATATTCAAATTTTTCCATGTCATTCAACCGAATTGGAGCTTCTTACCATAAATTTTGTGTGCCATAAAGGTGATTAAGATTGTTTTCTCATGCACTGCACTTATGGTGTTGCACATGTCCTTAAAACATTCTTCCACTAGGACCAAGCATGTAGTAGTTGTCTTCGGGTTTTTGGGAGGAAATTTGTGTTAATTGGTCTATTTTATAGGGTTTTCTTGTCAATTATCATCAAATCTTAATTTGGAGTATTTTTTTATTATTGATATCAAACTTGTTGCACAAATTAAATTTGCATTGAGATTACAGTTTAAAACCCTTGAGTATTCCTCTATTGCAAAAAACCATGTCAACCCCAAAGGAAAGGAAACAAAATGGAGGTTCCATTGTCATATTTGAACCCCAAGACCCCACATTCATCAATGCAAACCCAACTATTAGAGTTTCCTTTGAGAAAGTGGGATGTATCAGATTTTGTGAAAACATTCAAGGGTATAATGTACAACTGGCTAAGGAGTTTTCCATGAACATTAATGGGTTGGAGGCCAAGGTTAGAGAGACCATATATCCAGTTTCATATCTCACAATATTAGCTGCAATAGATATTCCCCTTCGAGGAGAGCAATGGTTCAAGGGCATGCCTCTTGATATTTCCCATTACAAAGATATTTTGAAGCCTGGGTATAGAGATAAAGAGTATGGATCCATTGTTCCTAAGGAGTAATTACATGAACATCATAGCAAGTCTTTGCAAGCCATTCAAAGGTATTTTACCTTTTCTTAGGTTGGGAATAGTTTATCAATACCATTTCAGACTTTTAATGCATTTTACAGGGAAGAGCCCCTTCAATTTTCCCTTTTATCTATTTAGAAGTCTAAATAAGATGGAAGACAAAGTGCAGTGAAAATAAACCCAAGTGGAACCTATCATTTTAAACTTTTCTTTAACTAAGTTGTTGGTATTGGAGGAGCTAAATAAAAGAAATCAATCATGGCATTCATTTGTAGATTCTTCAAACCTGATAGTCGACTTACCAACTAGTGCTTTGAGTAAGAAAGAAACACTGTGAATAGTGGAAAAACACATTCAAATACCAACTGTAAGTTCAGTGAAGAGGCTCTCACCTACAATGCATTCAACAAAAAAAAGAAACAAAAGAAGCTACAATTTTATCTAGAAGTGGTGGATGTCCCTATAAATCCCCTCACTAGGGGTCTCCCTTGGAGTAGACATCTGAATCCATGGAAACCTTACCATAAGATGAGCTTGTTGATGATAATGTAAAAGGGATTGCAAAAATGCAATAACTCTTAAAGAAGCCCCATATGGTTATTTCATAGTTGCAACAAGGTAATAGGAAATTAAAGAAATTTATTCTAGAAAATATAGCTAAACCTAGTGAATATGTACGAGTGGATAAAGCTACACCAGTTGTGACCAAACATAAATGAAAATAAAAGGTAGTGAAAGAAGATATTAAGAAGGGAAAAGTTCTAATAGCTAGAGATACCAGATCCTCATCTAGAAAGTTGCAAATCCAAGAAGAGAAGATAATGAAAGAAGAGGACAGGACAAGGATAGATGAGGGGAAGAACACCTTTAATAGGTTGAGGATGAAATTGAAGAATGCTCATAGTGATATTTCTTAGCTCAAGAAACAAGATGAAATGGATAGGAAAAATATGACTGAGCTTTCGGATATGTATGAGCCATCTATAGAAAATGCTACATATATGTTGAAGAGGTATCTTCCACTAGACAGCAAAATGAAAAACAAATGCAAGAAAATTATTTCTATGAGGAAAGAATTAGGAGCCACCAAAAAATAGTTAAAATAGATGCAGGAGAAAGATATAGGCATGTTGGACCTAATGGCTAAAGCAACCAAAGTTTGAAAGTTGTAAAGGTTGAAATAACATAGTTTTGATTTTTTATTTTTGTCTAGAGTATGCTTTTTTATGGGGCTGAGGTTAAATGTGATATTGTTTTGCATAAGATCCATATTACAAACACAGTTAGTCCTACTTCTGAGGTTATTTTTGAAGAAGAAACTTTCACAACATTTTTGTAACCTAGCTAGAATTAGGGTTAGATTTTTTTGGTGTGGAGATGAATGTTTTGTATTTTTTGTGAAAGTAAGGTTGAAATGGGTATGTGGCATGACCATTGTAGTGTTAGCATCCTCACCAACATGAGAATCATTTCCAGAGACCTCATTGTCACTCAAACAATGAAGATAGATGGCACTGCGTGTTTTTAACTAGCACTACATTTTTTTCTATGGATGAAATTCTTGAAGTTCAAGGTTTTGTATGGTGAAAGAAATATTCTAAGGGGGGAATTATCCATATACATAATTTTTCACACATGCCGAAGTCATAATGCAGCTTAGGATTCAACCAGATGTATCTCAAGCATGGAATGTTTCATTTTCTTGTTGCATTTTTATTTTTTTGGAGAATTAGGAGGTTGCGCACCATTGACAGTGCACTTCCAGACAAACAAATTTTTGACCGAGTTACCCAAGTAAAAATATTTTGTAATTAGATTTTATGGTATTAGTAATTGTAATTAAACATTTAATGACTCACAAGATTGATTTTGGGTGATAATTTAATGTAAAAATGGTTAGAAAAGATGTAGTGAAGCCATACCTAGTTTTCAGAAATCGGTTCTATTTTCACTGCATAAGTTAGAAACATAAAACCGAATAAGTAATTTGGTTCCTAGAGGTGGGAAATGACTTGTATTAGCCTATTTATGTTGTTATTGTAATTAATTAAAGGGTTGGCTAAGTTCAGGAGAAGTGAAATTTTGTACTACACTTATTTTTATATATTTCACAGTGAATGAAGACAAAAGGTGGAATTTACAGGGATTCTTGTGTTAGTTTTCTTCGGAGATGTTATTTCTTTATTTTTAACTTATCTTATATAAAAATAATGCTTTGAAATTCATCCTATTGTTTAATTAAACAAATATTTTTCTTCATAATTCGCTCCAAATAATGCTTTGTTTCAATTTGCTAGACATCTATGTTTATGCTAAAATGGTAGTTAGAATTCATCTTGGTGTTTGATGCTATGTTTGTCATTTTCCATTTGTCTTCCACTCACCCTCCTACAATGAATTTAAATTTAAAAACTCCAAAGGAACTACCTATCTTTCCCTTGTAGAAGCTCCTCTAACTCTTTGTTTGATCATTAGAAACATAATCAGGTAGATGTGACTCCATGCCCAATGGATCTGTCTCCTTTCCTACTATTGAGCCTCCATTTTGTCCAAATTTTCATGATTTAACTGAATAAATTTATTCCTATACTAAGTTTCTATAATCATTATTATTTGTTTTACACATTATTAAGTTATTATTTAGAGGCATTTAGAGCTGACAGTGGTTGATCTATGAACTCTTCTTGTTTTGTTAATTTAATGTGAAAATGTCATTAATGTAGGGCTCTTCTATGGCAGGTGCTAACATTCTTGTAGTAGGAGTTCCTATACCAGTTGTGCCTACACCAATTGTGCTTGCACCAACATTCCTGCACCAACTCTGCCTGCACCAACATGCCTCCACTAGCATCCCTGCACTAATATGGGGCTTTCATACATTGACACATGTCTAACGAAATATGAAAGAGGTTTTTGTTCAAAATGGTGTTTTAACACTTCAACATAAGCTAAGATACACCCAGGTTGTATGGATTTATATTTAGGAAATAATTAATGCCTCAGCCCCAAATTCCCAACAATTTCCAAACAACCAACTTTCGCCTCAATTTATGTGCAAGTGAAGGCAAGTAGAGAAATTATGGAACATGGGTTCTGGTCCCAGTATAGAAAACTGAGAAAGAATCAAACTAATTTCTAAAATTTGTAACAGTATAAAAGTTACATAACAATCTTTGAGGTAGTTTTCTAAAAATAGGGTGTTTTTCAAGAATTTTAGCATCTCAGATTTCAGACAGTCGTTTTCGGGCATGATTTCTGAGGAAATGTATCTGAATCAGAAAAATGTGAGAGAGGTTATTATTGAAAATATAACAAGATATATTTCCTCCAAACAATTTTCCGAAATCAGTAATGGTTAAGGAGATACACAGAGTTCTTTGGATGAATTTTGTTAAAAAGATCGATTTTTCCAGAATTGTAGAAAACAGTCAGATTTGGGAAATTCATGCCAGATATTCATTCCTTCAATGGGTAAATGGTTTTACTGATATTATATTGATGAATATCAGCTAGGATTTAATTGTCATGTTGTTTGCTAAGGAATAGAGCCAAAATTATCATGAAAGAACATTATAAAAGTAAGGAGTCCTGTAGGTGTGAAGGCTAGGTTTTTGCTATATGGCAGATTGTATTATGCAAATCATATTTGTTTGCAGGAGGAGGGAATCGATCGTGTTTTGCAGGAAGGGAGAAGTTGTGCACTAGTGGGATGATCCCTCAAGGGGACCACTAGAACTAGCACAACATTATTTTATGAATTTGTAACATGACTTGTGCAATGAATTTCTTTGGAATTTAATTTTGAATCTTGGTTTCTACTATGAAATGTGTTTATTTGGCAATCAATTATGAGAAATTTTATTTGTCTATAATTTTCTAATATTGTGATTTAAATTGCTACAAGGGAAACGAGCTAGGTGGTTGGACGTACCAGCCATTTCGTTTCCCCAAACCTCTTAACTTTCTTTTCTTGCATTTTAATTTGCTTGGTGTGAGTGTGATCTTAGATAATTAGGTAATTTCATTTCATGGATCTTCTTTCAGTAATTTATTTTCTAATTTCATTCCACAATATTTATTTTAATGCTCTAGTTATTTAAGTTTAATAACAATTCTTTTGAATGTATTTTTATAAACGCCGAACTAAAGTAAATGGTGAATGTTTTAACTGCGTCTCTTATTTATTATTACAAATATTTTCCCTAATCTCATTGCTACATAACAAAGTTTATTTCTAGAACACAGTGGTGAAATAATTACTGAGCAAGAATTCTGGTTAACTTAAATTAACATGTGTTGATGATTGCCCTTCAATATTATATGAGATCAGTTCCTGCACTTTTGCATAGAAACATTTATTCCTACACATTTGCAAGCAGATGCCTAGATCAGCATAAGTAAAGATTGTGAATATAGTTGACAAAATGCTCACGAAATTCTTAATTATAATTAAATGTTGCATATATTATAAGGAAGTATTTAATAAGATCAGGGTAAATAACACAAATTATATATCGGTTCTTATTGCATATTTCCATTACAACCAAGGTACCAAATTGTCTCTAAGAGAAGCAATGCATTATTATCTTGATTCTTTTTAAATTATTCAATTATTTCCTTATATTAGTTGGAATGAAGTTGTCGTGTGATTTCTAGTTTCATGCTTGCAACATAATGGTAATTTTTAAGAGCTTTTGCATTCTTTATTTCTTGAATCATATTCTTTTGAACAGGGCCTACATTCCTTTTTTCCCTAGATAACTGAGGAAGACTTAATGCAGTAGTCAACTCAACCCAGAAGAGGAGCCAGAAGTAGATTCCCAGAGTGCGTTTAATTTTCTTTCGAAGAGTCTTGTTCCCTTCTCTTGAATGATTATTATTTTGAACTTCCTGTAAAATCTTGGTTTTATTTGACAGATCTATGAGGTCATATTCTGGAATATATTATGCTATGCCTCTAAGTTTACATACCTAGATTGACAAATTAAATTTTGGTGTAAATCTTACATTTATACCGCCTAACATTTTGGCATCGTTGTCGAGGAGGCATTGTAGGATAAGGCCGCATGATTTGTCATGCTTTTCCCTTTCCTTCTTAATTGAATTTTTATGTTAACGAGATTCCCCTTGCTTGTTGAAGCATACACGATGGCATTCCCAAAGAGCTCACAAGCCAGGCTTTCCTTTCTGCAAATGAGTGATTTCCTTTACTGCAAAGTGTGATCCCTGATTTGTTTCTTTTACTGCAATTTACTTTTTATGAGTAATTTTTATTTTTGCAAAGTGTGATGTTTTCTTTACTGCAATTGAGTTTTTTTATGAGCAATTTCTTTTACTGTAAAGTGTGTTACTTTTTTTCTACAATAGAGGTTATTTAATTTCTGCAAGTGTGATTTCCTTAGTTTACAATCTTGGTTTGTTTTTTTTACTGCAATTGATCTTTTGAGTTTTTCAGGTGCTAAAAGAACCCCCTGCTCTCAATCCAGGTGCTGAAAATAATTTTTAGCTAGCAAGAAAATGTCAAGAACTGTGATGTTATTCAAAGAACTATCTCGAATTCTGGTAGAAGCTGGGGTCTCTTCTTTACAGAAAGAACACATCTTGGCATCAATTAGAAATCGGTCTACTCCTTTGGAAGGAGAGAATCATAAAGAACATGAAGATCTTCCTAGGGAGACCGAGATGCTATGAATCATGCTTGATAAACAGAAGCCATCAGAAGTAGAGATTGAAGAACACCAACCTAATCAAGCCTACACTTTAGAGGATGAACAAAGAAAATTGGAGGATGCACTAGATGTTGCCCATGAATCACATGACAAAGAGTATATGGATCCAATATAATCTTGGTTTCAGATGACTGTCAGTATTCATCCCTCCCTTATCATTCAAAAACTTGTATAATCACATTAGTGAATGCAGTTGGTACATCATTTTTGGGTATTTTCTTGCATATACATTCTAAATTTGAACATGAATATCATTATCATCTTGTTGCACACTTGGTTGCACTAGAAGTGCTCTTATACTTAAAAGGGAGTCTTCCACTTCTTAGGGTAGAGTAGGGTAGAAGAATAAATAAATGTCATGAATAAATCTGTTACAACAATGCAATTGGGGTTTTGAATTTGAAAGCATAGCCACTGAAACTACTTTTGATCCACATTGGTTGTTAACACACACATCTGTGAAAATTCTTGTTGAGCATGATTCACTCTAATACCTCATAATTTTGCAAAAGTAACCGTGATTAACCACTCTAATGAAGTTTTCATCTGAGGTATATATTTTTTTCTCAATTTCCTTTAGAAGGTACTACTGGAGAGCCTCCTATGGTGGACCAGTCTTGTAAAGATCATAATAAACTATTCATGAGAACACTAGAATTATTAACTGGGATAGTTTTAAGAAGTATTTAGGGTAGAGGAACTAGTTAGCAATGATTAGTCATTAAAAACTTTTCATGCCATCCCATACTCTTAAAGAGTAGATCTATATCCCCACTTATTAAGTAACCTTCAAAGTTAATCACAATCAGAATTTTCAAAATATTTAGGGGGGGATAGGAGGTCTCATGATGAGTTGACCTACCACGATCATGATACCTAGCATGCATGAAATTACTGTGTTGGTCACTAAGCTAGAGTAATGGCTTTCAGCTAGAAAGATGGAAGGTAGGAGGTCTCATCACGAGCCAACCTCTTCATCCATGTCGCTTCTTGTGAGTGGCACTACCATCAGTTGGTTACCAAGAAAAGAAAGGAGAGTGGCCTTCATCTAAAAGTAAAATAAGTTAACTCTGAATCTATATCTAGTATGTGGACACATGTATTTTGTTGGGTTAAAAGACATCCATGTCGAGGTTATAGACCCTTGCGGGTAGCAGGGCCATGTTTGTGGGATTAAAGTTAATTGCATACTCTGACTTACTTAGTTATCTTTCTCTTTCCATAAAAATCATAATTTTATTTCTTAGACAATGGTTTTAAGATGATTTGAGCATGATGCTTTGAGTTCTATATTAAAAAGAAGGGAATCTTTGATGATGTGGTACCCTTAGTGAAGATAATTCCTTGTATTGGATTAAGATAGAACTTAGTTTTGCAACTAGATGACAGAAAAAAATTAGTCTTCAATGAAGAGGTTGTTGATTGCTCCAGGAAGGTGTCATACCATTCTATTTTTATTTCCCTTTTCTGGTATCATAAGTCACTTCAAATTTTATGGTATTTAGAGTGATGAGTTACTCAACAATGATTACTCACTAGGTGATTGATTGACAGTAATGTGTATTTATTGTGGTTTCCTCTAAATAAGCAGTATGTGACCTAGTTATATGATTGTTGTATTTGGTGCAGGAGTCTTATGGTAATTTTATTGAAATTGCACCTTTTCAACAAAGTTCTGATTTTTTATCATGATTGTTAATAAGACTCCGGACAGAAATAAGATCTCTCAAATATATGACAAGTAGGGAACGCATCTGAAATAGGACAACAGGTATGTGAGGTCTGTTATAAAGGTGCAGTACTCTTTTTCCATAATATATGGTACAAAGCATTTCTTTCCTGTACTTGATCTACTACATTGCAATTTTTCCATTTCTACACTTGATATCTTCATAAGGACTATAACATGGTTTTAGTTGGCATAGTAACAATAATGTTGTAGACTTGATGAATGCTTTAAATGATGACATACCATAATATCTTCATATTTCCTTAATGTTATTTATTTATTGGGAAGCATAGTATGATCTTTACACATCCCCCTGCCTTCTTCCATGGTTTTATAATCTTATGGTTTGGCTTGCATGAGGACATGCAAGAAGGTCAGCGTGGGGGAGCGTTGAGCCTCCATTTTGTCCAAATTTTCATGATTTAACTTAATAAATTTATGCCTGTATGAAGTGTCTATAATCATTATTATTCATTTTATGCATTATTAAGTTATTATTTAGAGGCATTTGGAGCTGACAGATGTTGATCTATGAACTCTTCTTGTTTTGTTAATTTAATGTGAAAATGTCATTAATGTCAGGCTCTTTTGTTGTAGGTGCTAACATTCCTATAGTAGCAGTTTCTACACCAGTTGTGCCTAAACCAGTTTTGCCTGCACCAATATTCCTGCACCAGCTCTGCCTGCACCAACATCCCTCCACCAACATGCCTGCATTAATTTTGAGCTTTCATACATTGACACATCTCTAGGGAAATATGAAAGAGGTTTTTGTTCAAAATGGTGTTTGAACACTTCCACATAAGCTAAGATACATCCAAGTTGTATGGATTTATATTTAGGAAATAATTATGCCTCAACCCTGAATTCGCAGCAGTTTCCAAACTGTCAACTTCTACCTCGATTTCCATCTAGGTAAAGGAAAATGGAGAAGTTATGGAACATGGGTTTTGGTTCTAGTATAGAAAATTCGAAAAGCCTCAAACCAAGCTCTAAAATTCGTAATGTCCTAAAAGTTACATAACAGTCTTTGAGGTAGTTTTCTAAAAATAAATTGTTTTTCCAAAATTTTAGCATCTCAGATTTCAAACAATCATTTCCGGGAATGATTTCTGAGGCAATGGATCTGAACCAAAAAATTATGAGAGAGGTTATTTTTGAAAATATAACAGGATATATTTACTCCAAATATTTTTCCAAAATTCGTAATGGTTAAGGAGATATGCAAAGTTCTTTGGAGGCATTTTCTTAAAAAGCCGACTTTTCTAGAATTGTAGAAAATGACCAGATTCTGGAAATTCATGTCAGATCTTCATTCCTTCAATGGGTAAATGGTTGTATTGATATTCTATTGATGAATATTAGTTGGGATTCAATTCCCATATTGTTTTCTAAGGAATAGAGCCAAAATTATCATATAATAACATTATAAAAGGAAGGAGTCACGTAGGTGTGAAGGTTGGGTTTTTGGTGTATGGAAAATTGTATTATGTAAATCATATTTGTTTGCCGGAGGAGGAAATCAATCTTGTTCTGTAGGAAGGGAAGAGCTTCGCACTAGTTGGATGATCTCTCGAGGGGACCCCTAGAACCAACACAACATTGTTTTATGAATTTGTAACATGACTCGTGCAATGAATTTATTTGGAATTTAATTTTGAATCTTGGTTTCTACTGTGAAATGTGTTTATTTGGCAATCACTTCTCATTAATTTTGTTCTCTATAATTTTCTAAGATTTTTATTTAGATTGCAACAAGGGCAATGATCTGGGTGGTTGGGACCACCAGCCCATGTATTGCCCCAAACCTCTTAGCTTTTGTCGCATTTTAGTTTGCTTGGTGTGAGTGTGATCTTAGATAATTATGCAATTTCATTTCAAGGCTCTTATTTTAGTCATTTTTTTCAATTTCATTCCACAAGATTTTTTTTACTACTTTGGCTATTTAAGTTTAATAACAATGCTTTTGGATGTATTTTCATAAAGGTTGAACTAAAGTAAACAGTGAATGGTTTAACTGTCTCTTATTTATTATTAGAAATATTTACCTTGATCTCATTGTTGCATAAGAAAATTTATTTCCAGAATGCAATGGTGAAATAATTGGTGAGCAAGAATTCTGGTTAACATAACTTAATATGTGTTCATGATTGCCTTTGAATATTATATGAGACAGATTCCTACAATTTTGCAAAAAAAAAATAAATAAATAAAATAAAAAAAATAAAATAAATAAAAAATAAAAAATAAATAAAAATTATTCCTATACTTTTGTAAGCAGATGCCCGGATGAGCATAATAAAAGATTCTGAATCTTGTTGAAAAAATGTTCACAAAACTCTTCATTATAATTAAATGTTGCATATATTATAAGGAAGTATTTAATAAGATCAGGATAATTAACACGAATTATATATTGGTTCTTAATGCATATTTCTCTTACAACTAAAGTACCGAATTGTCTTTAAGAGAAGTAGTGCATTATTATCTTGATTCTTTTTAAAGCATTTGATAATTTCCTTATATTAGTTGGAATGAAGTTATCGTGTGAGTTCTATTTTCATGCTTGCAACATAGTAGTAATTTTTAAGAGGTTTTGCATTCTTTATTTCTTGAATCACATTCTTTTAAATGGGGCCTACATTCCTTTGCCCCCTGGACAATTGAGGAAGACTTACTGCAGGAGACAACTCAGCCCAGAAGAGGAGCTAGAAGTAGATTCTAGGAGTGTGTTTAATTTTCTTTTGAAGAGTCTTATTCCTTTTTCTTGAATGATGCTTCTTTCGAATTTCCCGTAAAAGCTTCATTTTTATTTGACATATCTATGAGGTCGTATTCTAGCATATATTCTGCTACGCCTCTAAGTTTACTTACCTGGATTAACAAATTAAATGTTGGTGTAAATATTCTATTTACACTGCCTGACACCTACCAGCAAATATTTAAAAATTTATACCCTACTAAGCACCATACCTAGCCTACAATTTGATTAATTGAACATTCTAGATAGAGAGAGCCCTCTCTGAATAGAGAAGGGCTATATTATAGCTTAAAACTAGTTTTTTGGTTACCTTTGGGTTCCTCTCCTCAGCCTAGAGGAATTACAAAGTGATAACAGGGGGGTCTCCAAAAATATTTTGTAGTGCCTACAGGATTTTGACTACTTTGCAAAAATATTTTTCAAAACCTACAACAAGAATTTTCCAAGATTGTGAATTTGGGTTTTTGAAGCTTGTTTGGCCTACTCAGTGTATTATTTGATAAGTGAACCCAATGTGAGTTTGGTGAGGTAAGGAAAATGGTTGGGATTATTGAGATAGATCTCTCAGGGCACTTGACAAGGAAATCTCTATTCTTATTTTGACAACATATTTTAATTAATTTGTTGAAATTCCAGAATGTGCTTAAATACAAACCTTTGGGTGCTTTTCTTGGAGGATATTGGGTTATGGGCAACATGGGTGACCTAACCTATCCCCATCACAAGGGAGAAGAATAAAATTTGTAATCTTGATAGCCTTATATAGGACATAGTTGAGGGGGCCAATACACTGTGAGAGAACCGAATTCTTAATCTCGTTGGCTAATGGAACTCTAGGTTGAAGCTCGTATGTTATGCTTAAAACCCGAAGGGTGGACCTAGTCGATGTCAATGAATGTCCAGGGACAACATGGTATGGTATTTTTCACAAAATTGTTGTGTTTTTGAAGTTGGCTTGGGGGGACTGTTGGTAGAGATTATTGGCTCTCATTAGTTTGGTGAAGCAGCCTTTCCCATATAATTTTTATGGAAGGCTTCACTACTTAAAAAAATAAGTATTCATGTGAAGTAAAATTCCTACTGTGTATGTTTCTTTATGTTTGTGTGTTTGCTATATTTAAATGTTCAAAGCTTGAGCCATGTTAGACACGTCAGTTATGAGATAATAGTATGTCCCAACACATGTGTGGGTAATAATTCTAAGAATCCATATGATAGAGATGGAGGAAGCACAATAGGGATATATAAATATATAATATATATATATATATATATAATATATATTATATATATATATATATATATATACATAATATGACTTCATTTATTAGAAACTTTGTCTTTCTCCTTAGTGAAATATGAGTTGAAATAATATTGTGGAAAATATATCTTCTCATTCTAGAACAAATTATATAGTCTGAGCCCTTGCAACAAGGAATTCGTTTTCATACAGTGGAAATTAAATAGTATCAAAAGGAAATAATTAATAGACAAATGTATTACATATATGTCATAACCTAAGAAGAAATTAACATATGAAATAACCTAAAGAGTGCAAGTCACATGTTTGGTCTTCAAGCAAACAAAATAGAACAACAAGAAACTACCCGTTTATAAAATCAATCGTATCTCTATTGGTAAAAATAAGTATGATGTTCAAACCTTGAACATAAGGTCTAGAAATACTATTTATACAAACATCTAAAGAGGTTATAAGGCCGACCGACCATAATTAAAACAATTATAGAAATAATTTTCCACAAAAAAAAGAATTGTCAGTCTTAACATAAACCCTAACTCATAAGAAGTTAGTATCTTATCAGAATTCCCTTGGTGTGGACCCGATATTAAAAACCAAAACGAATTTAGAAAAACTTAGACCATATAGTTAGTTTTCAAACCACAAAAGTTAAAGGTTCACTCTGAAATATTATAGTGCACTTGTAAGAAAACCACCAAAAGAGAACCCTAACGTCGGGTTATGGCTAGAATCTATATGTCCAAAACAATAGGAAACATTAATGAGTAACCAAAATGTTTACCTACTAACAAAGACTTGGTCCTTGGAGTCAATTCTTCAAAAAAAGCATGTCCAGTGCAACAAATGTAATGCCACGATAAAAGTTAAACTCTAAGTTGAGAAGGAACCTTGGTTCTATTTAACAAGAGCAATGATTTGAAACGAACTTATCTATCACTTCACCTTAGGCACCCAAGGAAACTTGATGAGCATTCCTCAACAACAGTTGGTACTGCTAAACTCTAGGTTTGTGTTGGAACATACCAGACACTAGGAAATATTAAAATAAATGAGCCATAAACCCTGAGAAATGAATAATCAATAGCACAAAATGTAACTGATATGCCTCTTCTATCAAAAAATAATTACCTCCCAATGAGTAAAGGTCACAATATTCTAATGAATATTGAAGGGGTTCATAATCGAAATTTTGTCAACAAAAATATTGTAATCCATGATCAAATGGTTTGGGAAAAAAATTAAGTTGAGATACTAGTACTGATAAAGAATTGTCTGCAATAACCATAGTACTAAAAACATAAGTTATTCTATGTTGGATGTGTGTTATATTATTTCTAGTTTTCTTTTTTTGGACCCTATATTAGGTGGAAGGCCTACTTATGGTTTTGTGCATGGGTTTTGCATATGGTTTTGGGTATGATGGTTTTTGTCCCATGGTATTTTGTAGATTCAGTCAAGGGAACTATGGTTATGCTCTAATCTAGGGTTAATGGATTGGGGTTTATGAATTCTTTGAAATGTATATATATGTATTGTAACATTGAAAGGAAAATAATGAAAAATCAATCTGGTACTCTCAGTTTTGTGATCCAGGGGAAAATATCTATGTATATCTATTTTATGCTTTATATTCTTGCCATTATTTATTTTATGTTCTTAGAATTCATATGCAGGTAATTTTTGTAGAGGGTCAAAACCTACATTTAATATCAGAGTTGTTTCACCTTTAAGGGGACGCCTTTACAGCTGAGGGGTTTTTCTCGAGTCTATGGTAGACCTTGTTCGGTGGGAGATCTACGAGGTCATTTTTTGTGGTCAAATAAGGTGACGAGTAGTGGAAAGATAGAGATTAGGAAATTTAATGGTTAGAGTTTTGAGTTGTGGAAACTCAAGATGGAGGATTTGCTGGTGGATAAAGGTCAGTGGATCATGCTAGATCTAGTTACTAAACCAAAGGCAATTTTAGATGAAGACTGCATGAAGTTGGATTAGAAAGAAAAGAGCATAATATGATTGTGTATCTCACATTTATTATTGGCTAATGTATCAGGGAAGATACGACGAAGGCTTTGTGGGAAGAGTTAGGGACATTGTACCAAACCAAGTCTCTAGTGGGCAAAATTTTCTTGAAGAAAAAGTTATAAAACCCAAGGATGAAGGATGGAGACCTGGTGAAAGAGCATCTGAAAAAATTTAATGAAATGGTAAGCTAATTTTTATCTGCTGATATTAAAATTCTAGATTAAGCTAAGTGCATCAATTTGATGAGTTCTCTACTAGATTCCTAGGATAGCCTGGTTGTTGCAATAGGTAGCAATACAACTACCTTGAAGTTTGATGAAGTATTCTCATCCTTGTTGTTGGAGGAGTTAAGATGAAAAATATGGAGGGCCGGAATGGAAATGCATTTTCTATATGAAGATGTTCCCAAAACATAAAAAATATAAGTCCTCGAGTGGGAAATCTAAATCTAGAGGGAGATCTAAATATCTAGGAAAAATTGTAAAGGTGTGTTGTAAATGCAGAAAGGAAGGGAGATTCAAAAAGGATTATATATCTAAAGCTCCTAACAAGGGAAATGGATCTGATTATGCTCCTTCTGCAAAGATGAAAACTACCTCATATGAAGGTGGGGATGTGTACCTAGCTTCTTCTTCATATACACATGTAGATCATGAGGCATGGTTGATTGACTTAGGTGCATCCTCTCACTTCACTCCCCATAGAGAGTGGTTCTATGAGTATGAGAAATATGAAGGTAGTGATGTCTTCTTAGGGGATGAAAGGAAGGCTGGAATCATGAGACATGGAAAGGTCAAGTTAAAGTTTCAAGGTTAAAGGATTAGAACACTTCTGGTTATTTTTCATATTCTTGCATTGGCCATAAATCTGATTTATGTAAGCAAGATGGATGATGCAGGTGTAAAAACAATGTTTGAGAAAGATACCTGCAAGATGGTTTGGGCCGCACTAGTGTTGGTTAGGGGAGTTCAGATTAGAACTATGTACAAGCTTATGGGTGGTAATGTTATTGACGGGTGCAACAGTTCTGTGGTTCCTGAAATTGGAGCATAAAATCTAGTTGTCTCTGGAGAAAAGTCCATGCTTAGGGCATCAAAGGCCTTGAGATATTGGATAGATGTTCCTTCAAATACTTCAGAGTAATGTTATGGTAGAAGGTATGCCTAATTTCTCTATGGATTTTGATTTTCGTGAACATTTGGTATATCGAATGTAGAATCAGGTTAGTTTCCCCACTAGTTCTTAGAAGGAGAAAGTGATATTAGAGCTTCTATACAGTGATGTGTTTGGACCTGTTTCGGTTCCATCATTGGGTAATTTTCTGTACTAAGTATCATTTATAGATCACTTTTAAAGGAATACATGGATATATTTCCTTAGGAATAAATCTAAAGTCTTTGGCAAGTTTAAAAAATTTAAGGCTCTCATGGAAAACCAACAGAGAAGAAGATAAAGGTGCTAAAGATAGATAATGCTAGAGAGTTATGCAAGAAGGAATTTTAAGAGTTCTATAAGAAGTGTGGTATAGCACGACATAAGACTACTCCATACACACCTCAGCAAAACAGAGTTGTAGAAAGAATGAGTAGGAGGTTGATGGAAAAGTCAAGAAGAATACCAAGCGATGTCGGGTTAGGAAAGGAATTCTAGGTAGAGGCAGTAGAGACTGCATGTTACATGGTTAATAGATCACCTTCATCAACATTGGAGGATAAGGATCCACATGAGGTATGGACTGGTAAGAAACCATTTCTTTCACATCTAATGGTATTTTGTTGTGATGCATATGTACATGTTCCAATGGAGAAAAGAACCAAGTTGGATAGCAAATTTGAAAGGTGCATCTTTATTGGGTATAAGCATGGTTTAAAATTTTACAAGCTTTGGAACCAAGAAACATGGAAGGTCGTGTATAGCTGAGACATAGTATTTAGAGAGGTGAAATATTTTATTAAAAGTAAAGTCATACCAAAGGAAACTGACAAGATAGAGTTTGAGTTGAAGGAGGAAGAATCAGACTCTACAATAGAACAAGAATCAGAAGATGAAGAACCACAAAATCTAGTTGTGAGAAGATCAGTTCGAGAAAGAAGCCAACCAGAAAGGTATAGTCCATCTATTTTGTGTTAGAATTTTTCTCTATCTATTACTGACGATGATCCTAGAACTATTAGGGAGGCAATAGATTTAGAGGATGGAAAACTTTGGAAAGATGGCATAATTAATGAAATCACATCTTTGGACAAAAATGAGGCTTGGGATTTGGTAGAGTTTCCTGTTGGAAGGAAACCCATTGGAAGAAAATGGGTGTTTAAGAAGAAGAGACCTACATGAAGAAATTTGAAGTCTTTGTGGTGAAGTGTAAGAAAGAACTAGTATGCAGGTTAAAAAAGTCTTTATAGGGGTTAAAACAGTCACCAAGGATGTGGTATCAAAAATTTTATACATATATGCAGGGACTGTTAGCCCTCAATTTTGGTATATTTTTGCCTAAGGAAACTTACTTAATATTTATATTTTCCATCCATTTTCCATCACTTCCATCTCATTTTGATGTATTTTATGCATATTCAAGTGTTTAATTTTAATTTTACAATTTCTAGAAGTTTTTATGAAAATTTAGTTTCAAGTGCAATTTTGGACTGAATCAGAAATTCCCGTAATAGCTATGTGGATGACATATTTGCAAGATAGTTGGGCTCGAGCTAGATGCATGAATGGAAATCTTAGGAACTAGGAGTGAGCTAACTCTACTTGGTTTGATCAAAACAAGCTTTATTAGGCCCGGTCAAGGTTGGTCAAACATGACTAGTCACCAGAAAATCCGTAGGAAATAGGGCAGTTTTGAGATTTTATGGGATTGACAATATTTCTTGGGATGAATTGGATGAGTTTGATAGAGATAGGTGGATATGAGTAAATATGAGTGTTAGAGATAATATAGATCATCTTGTTTCATAAAACCTCTATTAAAGCCAAGATTTTGATGGCTTGGAAATGTAATTTATATGTAACTTCTGTATAGTTTTATGCTCAGACACTTTGGAGTTTGAAGCTAATTTGAAGAACTTGTTTCATTTCAATTTTTTGTTCATGCTTGGTTGATTTCCTGAAGTTTTTGTAGCTAAGATTTCTTCAAGTGTGCAAGGCAAGGGTGGAGGGCCCCCACACCAAGCTAAGTGCACTTCGGGTTCAATTTTCATAGTTTTCATAGATTAGTTCTTGTTTCAAATATATTTAGGTGTGTGATGATTGCTGAATGAATATTGGTTTAATTCTAATCTACATATGAAGGGACACACAGGAATTTAAGTTAAATTCCCCTTCTATTTGATCTTGACCTAAAACTGAATTTGATTCTCCATTTCTTCTTTGAAGTTATTTATGCATTTTTGGTTTGAAGCTATGGTGATTGTGATATAGTAGGATTGTGAAGAAGGACAATCTGGACCTCCTTAGCTAGGATCCTCTTCTTTTACATCTTCTACATCATAAACCATTGTTAATTAGTTCTCTTAGATTTATCTTCATGAAAGTAGTATTGTAGGGAAGGATAGCCTAGTTCTCCTAAGTTAGGAGCCTCTTCCCTCATATATTACATAAATGAATTAGAAATTGTTAAAATAGGTTTATATTCATAATATGTAATTCCTTAATTCTTCAAATTTTATCTTCTAAACTTGACTATATCTGATGTCCATATACTATGGATTTGCCTCCAAGTTTTACAAACCCGGATTGATAATGAAATACTTGTGTTAATTTAGTCAATAAATTAGCCCAACATTTTGGCATCATTGCTGGGGAGGTAATTATCAACACAGTCAAATAGAAGATAGACAAAAACACTAAAAATTTAGTTAGTATACACTTTTCTTAGTTATGTTTCTTTATTCATAGAAATAGAGATCCTAAAAGTAGATTCCTAAAACAAAACCCCCAACAAAAAAAAATAATAAAATAAAAGAAAACTACAAAATCCATTTTCAACGACAAGATCTAAAAAATGATGTTAAATAATAGGTTACAACACTACTCCATTCTTCAACATTATTTCTCATCAAATCTTTATGATCAGATAAATTTTCATATCCAAACATTCATTAAAGTATATTTTTCAAATTTGGATATGAGTTTACTTATGATCTTGTTACGAAAATGGATGCATTGGAAATTCTCTTATACTTGAGAGAATGAATTATTTTTCTAAAATGGAATAGGATGGAATAGAATAAATAAACAAGTAGAATGAATTCACAATAAGACTTCCAGAATAAATTTGTTTCAAACTATTTTTTCAAATCATTGTTCAATATTCATTTGAAAGGACTACATGGCAAAATGCAGTAAGAACAAGCCTATTTTGGGTAACCATATATGATCATTTTGAAATCATGCTTTTTTTACATATCTCTTGAAATCTAGTTTTGGAATGCATTCTAAAGTTTTCAATTTATATCACAAATAAAAATGTGATCAAAATCAAAACTAGGTCTCAAGTGAAATGTTGAGGACAGAGTTAGTACAACCTACATTTGAGGTACCTAATAGAAACATTTTTATCTGAAATTCATAGGGAAGCTAGCTCGTGGAATCTAGTTTCCAAATCAATTTGAATCACTTCAATCAGGTATCATATGAAAATGTTATTCTTGAAATACTAACTATTTGTTGAAAAATATGCATGGTGACAATTCTAGGCCTTGACTGTTCATTGGCATATTTGAAATAAAAAATCATATTATTTTCAAAGACTTTTGATATGGGAGATATATATTCAAGTCTCATTTAAGACACAATTTGAATTATCCCATTTGGAGGTGAAATGAAAACGTTATGCCACATTTAGTGACTACATGTCTTCAAAACAGTATAGTAAAACTTTGCCTCCTCGGTCGGTTCATCACCAATTTTGTGATATCAAGCCTAAGAATTTTTAAAACCCGTTTCTATTGGAAATAGAAAAATTAATCTACTTTAATATACAAGTGGAATCAAATTTATCCGATCCTTATCGAACAAGTTACACTTCAAATAGTGACTATTTGTCTAGTTAAAAAGTAACAAGCAGCTCTATCAAACATGACACTCTTTATAATTTTTTTTTTTCTTTTTTTTTTTTTCTGAATTAGGCTATAATATTATGTACAAAATATGAAAATACAGTTACAGTCAGGCTTTACAGTAGGAGCCTGCTACCAGAGATACTGGAAAATGGGCTCAACCCTTTGGCCATGCTTACGAAAAGGACTCAAAAATTCCCACGGAGGGGAGGACCATAGAAGTTCCCACGCAGGGGAGAACCAAAAACCAAAACAGTGACCACCAATCCCTCACAGGGGAGGACCCAAAACCAGAACAGTAAACATCAATCCCACGTAGGGGAGAGCCACGGAGGCTAAGTTTTTCATACCCAAAAGAACCCCAAAACATTGACACAAAGACACTTCGACCCCAAAACATTGACACCAAGACACGTCGACGTCTTAACCAGCCTGGACAGAACACCACATAAACAGACAATGACAAGTGGACAAGGAAACCTGACTAGAGAAGCCAAGAGCCAACACCCGGACATCGATACCCGAACTGGAGCCGCGTGCTATTCTTCTGGCTCCTCCTCCACTATCGGGCAGGGCCATAGTAGTCCTCCTCCAGCTCCGTTGTTGCAGCTTCCTTAGCCTCTGCAGGTGGAAATTCGCTGCCGTCCTTGTGAGGAGTCGGAGCTTCAAATAACTTTCTCTTGTCTTCCTGTGTGGCATTGGCCTCATGGCTTTCTTCTTACGGGGGAGCTGGAACAGGCGAAGAGCTGGTGCCTCCTTCCTCCTCCGGTTCGTCAATGAACAAAATAGATATATGAGCATTGATACATGGCCTGGTCAGATCGCTATCGAAAGAGAAGATGGCCGAGCCAAAGAAGGATGCACCAGAGGTGCCAGAGGAGCTGGTTTCGGGGAGTTGGGTAGGCCGAGAAGGATGAGGGATGGCCGAACTGGGGCAGTGACAGAAGCAATGGCAGTGTGGGCAATGACAGGGAGGGCGAGATTCCTCCGTAGCGGGGCGTCATGAGGTTCCCCCTCTGCTGGAGCCCCTACGACTCAGCAACCGTTGGCACTCATGAACCATGCTGGCAGGGAGATTCAGGGAGTGATTCAACCGAACAAACAGGTTCGAGCTGTGATAGAATAGGGCTGAGCCTGCATGAACCAAGAACTGCACTCGGATTACCCAGAGGTCAGATTGCAGGCGGGCAGGAATGCAAAATTCAGAATGCAGGAGGCCAGGAACGCGGATAGGGCCACTGTATATAGAGCTTCTAGCTCTACCTCGGTGTTCGTCCGCCATAAAAGCTGCAGTCAAATCCATCACAGAGCCGAGAGGAGAAGCGAAGTCGAGAGAGGCCGAAGCGTTAATGTTTTTGGCCTCCCAACCTGTGGCTATTAAAGCCACCGTCCTGGGATAACCATCTCCTTCGCATCCCAGTTGAGCCTTGCGCGTGATGGGCACATGGTCTTCACGAGACCCCTCTCTCGTCAGCCTAAAAACGTTAACTATCACCCGCATCCGGGAGGCACTCTTTATAATTTTTACCATATCATTTAAAACCATTTTGAAAACCTATTTATTCTAGAGGTAGTCATATGAATTCAATACAACTTGGATTTGGAATCACTTTATTAGGATATCAAATAAATATTTTGTAAACAAAATACCACTAGAAGGTCTAGGCTAGCCACCATTCCTCAAGGGGTAAATAAATGCATTATGCTTGTCTATCATATTTGGACTTGTTTTCTAAACAATGCTTGTAATGATTTACATATATATTGGAAGAAGAGAGACTGTACACCTCTCTTCCTCCATCATCTAATATTGTATTGCAGGCAAGTGCTATGTTTTTGTAGGTCACAGGAAGAATGAAGGAGTGAACTCCATGGATGAAGTAATTTTCAAAGTCAATTTTAAATTCATATTTTAGAATATGAATACAAATGTTCAAGTCAAAGCAAAGTGAAAATTCACTTTATGTTGATTTCATTCAATGAAACTCAAACTCTTGAAGCTTGCTCTTAGATATTGACCAACAACACCAACAAACCGTACAACATGATCAAGCTCAAGGCAAAAAGGCATGAAGATAATCATCAGAAGAAGCAGTCAAGTTCATTACCATGGTACTGAAGCAATCAAGTTTGGTACCATGTCAAGAAGCCTTTCGTATTGAATTCATATTGTTCATGATTTGATCCATCATCCATACTGTATGTTAAGCTCCACGACCATGCATGTTGAAGTCCAGATTTACTACTAAATCATGACTTCAATATAACCTATTTCCATAAGCTTTCCATACTTCCATACTCCATTACACCCCACCTCCATCTAGAAAAGAAAAAAACTAAAAACTAAAAAATAATAAAGGAGTTTGGTTGTGAAAATCCATGAAAGTGGCAGAATAAAAACTCGAATTCATATAGGAAAACCAACTTGTTTGGCCAATATGAATTCTCTATTTTGTTTTACCATTTCTTCAGTTTGAGTTTGCAGGAATTATCCTCCAAAATAAACAAGACTTGAGGACAAGTCTTCCCATCAGCAAGGGAGAAGGTCGCAAAAGAAACTTAGTTGTGAAGCTGAATTTACGACAGAACTTGTATTGTTGGCAGTTGGGACCTGAAATATTTTTGAACTCAATTGCAGAGGGACCAGAAATGTTAGCAAAAAAATGTATATATTGCATAAAAATGTACATGACAGAAGGGACCTGAGTCATCATGAATCAATTACAAATGGACCTGAATGACATCAACATTCAATGGACTAGAATCAATGAAGAAAGTATAACATGAAGCATAAATAAGCTCTATGTTTCTATCTATCTACGATATTCGAATAAGACAACTTCATCCAATATTGTTAAGGAACAACAACATTCATCCTATATTATCAGGGAAGTACAAGTATAGTACGTGCACAATTTTGCTCTTGTAAATTCAATTTTTTGTAGAAATTTTTAGACTTTGTTAAAATTGAGTTAATACCTGAATTCATTCATTACATTTTCCTCATCACCCATTATCTTAGATCTAATCCTGTATTTATATTCCATTCATTATAATCTCCTCAAAATTCCTATCCATTATCCTTTCCTACATTAACCCCATTCCTATTCATTATATTCATTTCCATATCCATTATCCTACCCATTTAACTATCATTCCATGTGCCATATCATATCAACCCTAATTTTCTTAAGTATAAAGATCAAAAATGAAAGGCTCAAATGTCAAATTATTTTGACCTATAAAAATAAATAAAAAAGTTAGTTTCATGATAAAACAATTAATTTTAAAATATGACCATTCTTTGGTCATTTTTAAAATTAAAATAAACAATGATGCAACGCAATTCCAAATCAAATGATGCAAGAAAATGCAAATAATTCAATGAAATGCAAAGGTATGCAAGGTATGAATGGATATGGAAGTAAGTTATAAAGCATTACTTTGGGCACAAGGCTATGCAATCATACTAGAATAGCAAAACATCATATATGGTTACGGTGATGAGATAGGCTTGTACACCGTGGATCCAGAGAACGTAGCCACAGGAAGGATGCAACAATGGTAGCTACAGGTATGCAGGATAGTAGATGACTTGGAGAGGTAAAAAGAAAATGTCAAACTACATTTAAAAAAGCTCTATATTATTATTTTCCACAATTAAAATGCAAACCCAGCTCAGTGATTGATCCTTTCACCATGTGAAAAGAAGATGGAGCCATAAAACAAATGCAGAGAGAAATGCTAAGAAGAAAAAGGCAGAGTTAAGCAAGGTAGTGTAGCTGGAGCCATAAAAAATGCAGAAAGAAATGCTAAGAAGAAAAATGCAAAGCTAAGCAAGGCAGCGTAGAAATAAAGGTGGAAATTGTGGAGAAATAAGGCAGTTATACATAAGATTTAATGTTGAGTTGAATCCCATGGATTGCGCAGGAGAATCAGGTAAGGATCAATTCCAGATTTTGTTGAGTTTTGAATGAATTCAGAGGATAAATGAACTCAAAATTGTTTTAAAGAAATGTCACAAACCGGGTCCCACTCATTAGTGGGAAATGTTGCTACCTCCAAGTCTAAACTGCGCATAATTCCACCACCTGTGAGAAGAACGAATCCTTGGCAACAATTCAATAGGAGTCTTAATTGCATTTTTGTTCTTCATTAATACAAAATCTCTCCATTCATGTAACAACCGATATATTATGTAGCATGATTTCCATACACCATGAGAATGTTTTTATAAAAAAATACGATGCACAATGAATTCATGAACTGAGAGTTCTTTGATGTTTACATATAAGAAGCTTATTGTTATTGTTATTCATGAACTGAGAGTTATTTCAAATGAACTGAGAGTTATTCTGAACAATTATTATTCTTTTCAACCATCCTCTGGAAAAAACTGAGTGCAAAATTGCCTAGGCCGTGGACAAATAAGCAACCAACAAAACAATAGAGGTTGTGGAAAAATAGGTAGCCGTGGAACATTGATGTAGGCCAATATTTCCTCGTGCCAATTTGACTTAGCGCCCAACAAATTCCAAAAAATATGCAGAGAAATTGGAGAGATAAGTAGGGTGAGCTGGGAAATGAAGAAGGTGGAAGTCGTTGACAAAAATATCGTGAGAAGAAAAGGTAAGATCGAAAGCTTGATTCTTTTTAATAAATGCAACAGAGGTTCATGAGGAAATCTCAAGATTTTTCTAAAACATTATCGGGACATGAATGCACACAGCTTCTGTCTGTCATTTATTTAAAATCCATTTATGCCATCAGTCAACAAATAAGCATATTTAATAGGGAGAAACGATATGAAATGCAGCTAATTGGGCTACGAATCAAGGGGATCATGACACTTCAACAACAGTCAGGTAAATCAATTTCGATATACCATGAAATCACCAAGTTTGCTAATAAAAAGAAGTGTTTATAGAGTGAGTTTAAATGCACATGCAGTGGGCTTCATTGCACAATTAATAAAACTGTGACATAGCCGGATATATATGTTTAGCTAATTGTAGGAGGTAGAAAAATGAAATGAACTCGGTTGTGCATGAAAAATCTTCCACGGGAATTCAAAACAGAGTCTATTCATAAATTTTGATTGCATGAAATGAGGAATTTTGTGTAGTTTTGAAACGTATAGCCAGCTAAGTTTACAACTACACTTATTCATTTTTATTTATCAAACAGTGTGAGAGGAGTTTCAGTTTGATTGCATTCATCAATAAAAATAGAGTTTGGGTTATGTTTGAGGATTTGAGTTTATATTTGAGTATGCAGAGACAAATTAACATTGAATGTCATATGTCGATTGTATAAACAGTGCAATGGTTTATATTGGTCATTGGGCAGTGAACTGTCATATGTTGATGTAGTATTTTATATTCGTCATCGAACGATGAAGGGTTATAATTATATACAGTGTTGAATATTAGTTATTGAATCTTGGCTTGCATGGTGAATTATACAAGGAGTAGGAGAAAAATATCTGAGATTATATTAAGAAAAACAAAAATTATAACATGATCTTTGAGTTCAGTTTTTGCAGAGGTGTATAAAGAAGAATGTTTGTGATAAACGAAAACAGAGAATTCTACATCATAAACAAAGGAGTTTTTTTTTAATTTTGATGAAACAAAGGATTGAATATAAGAAGTAGATTAATAAAAACATGTTTATTATGTTTTTTTAATCTTTCTATATCAAAATTTTGTGTTTGCGGAAGTATTAAGCTCATATTTTTGAGGATTGGTTTCATCTCTTTGTTAAGAGCATCAGAAAAGAGGTAAGAAGGATACTGGAGAAGCATTTGAAGAGAAAAATTGATTTCAAATTGAATAATCATTCAATCTCAGAAATGCATTTCAATTTTAAGAAGCTACTATTTTTCGTTGCTTTTTTTGGGCAAATGAAACTGAAATTTAAAAAACAAAAACATGGTTTTTCTTCAGAACGAGCCTAATTAGGCTTCAAGTTGGCAGTTTTCTCAAATTCATTTCTATTTGGGATATTTTTATGGTTCTTTTGACCCATATTTTGTAGATTGCATGGGTAAACCAGTGGCTAAATTGAAAGTGAATGCTTAGACATAAAAAATTTGCTTCTTTTAGTGAGATGTAAGAGCAACTGGATATTGGGTCCTTTGAGTAAAATTGTTGATGTTTCTAATTTAAGAGGGACATGAATCCTGTGTCAGAATGTATTACAAAATTCAAGTTTTATTTGTTGTCTTCTCTGAAGCTGCTAATCCAAAATGATATAGTGGAATTTTATCATTAGAGGAGGAATAGTGTAAAGTTTTTGAATTTTTATGTTGATGGTGAAACCTCATCACACATCAGAGACATTCTTGTTCCCATCACTTCAGAATACATAGCCCAAGCCATAATTTTTCCACTGATAGGTAAAGAATGTCATCTACAAGAAAAGAGAAGAAGTATATGAAAGCATAGATATCCTTTTACAGGTAGCTCAAGAGAAAGCTTCAACTTCAAGCGACAGAGCCACAGGTACATCAACAGATTAGTCAACATAAAGAAGTAAAAGCTCAAAAGGAAGAAACAAGCATGAGGACATGCTTGAAGATTAGCAAGGGGGAGATGTTGGTCCTCAATTCTAGTCTTTTTTTTCTTATGGAAACTTACTTAATATTTATATATTCCATCCGTTTTCCATCACATCCATCTCATTTTGATGTATTTTATGCATATTCAGGTGTTTAATTTTAATTTTTCAGTTTCTAGAATTTTTTTATGAAAATTGAGTTTTAATTGCAATTTTGGACTGAATCAGAAATTCCCATAATAGCTATGTGGATGACATATTTTCAGGACACTTGGACTCGAGATGGATGCATGAATGGAAATATTGAGAACTAGGACTGAGCTAACTCCACTTGTTTCGGTCAAAACAAGCTTTATTAGGCCTGGTCAAGGTTGGTCAAACATGACTAGTCACTAGAAAATCCTTATGAAATAGGGCAGTTTTGAGATTTTATGGGATTGACCATATTTCTTGGGATGAATTGGATGAGTTCAACCTAGATAGGTGGATATGAGTAGATATGAATGTTAGAGATAATATAGATCAGTTTGTTTCATAAAACCTCTATTTAAAACCAAGACTTTGATGGCTTCGAAAGGTAATTTATATGTAACTTTTGTATAGTTAGACACTTAGGTGTTTGAAGCTAATTTGAAGAACCTGTTTCATTTCAATTTGTTGTTCATTCCTGGTTGATTTACTGAAGTTGTTGTAGCTGAGATTTCTTCAAGTGTGCAAGGCAAGGGTGGAGGGCCCCCACACCAAGCTAAGTGCACTTCTTGGTTCAATCTTCATAGTTTCCATAGATTAGTTCTTGTTTCAAATGTATTTAGATTTGTGATGATTACTGAATGAATATTGGTTTAATTATAATATAAATATGAAGGGACACATAGGAATTTAGGTTAAATTCCCCTTCTATTTGATCTTGAACTAAAACTGAATTTCATTCTCCATTTCTTATTTGAAGTTATTTCTGCATTTCTAGTTTGAAGCAATGGTGATTGTGATATAGTAGGATTGTGAAGAAGGACAATCTGGACCTCCTTAGTTAGGAGCCTCTTCTTTTACATCTTCTACATCATAAACCATTGTTAATTAGTGCTCTTAGATTTATCTTCATGAAAGTAGTATTGTAGGGAAGGACAAGCTGGTTCTCCTAAGTTAGGAGCCTTTTCCCTCATATATTACATAAATGAATTAGAAATTGTTAAAATAGATTTATATTCATAATATGTACTTCCTTAATTCCTCAAAGTTTATCTTCTAGACTTGATTATATCTGATGTCCATATACTGTGGATTTGCCTCCAAGTTTTACAAACCCGGATTGATAATTAAATACTTGTGTTAATTTAGTCAATAAATTAGGCCAACAGGGACTTGGCTTCACAAGAAGCAAAGAGGATCACTGTGTGTATTTTAAAATAATTGGTGACCGTGTTATTTATTTGGTCTTGCATGTGGATGATATGTTGCTCATTTGCAATAAAAAAGAAATTAGCCTTGATTGGAAGACCCAATTGTCCTCTAAATTCGACATGAAGGATCTCGGTGCTACAAACTATATTCTAGGCATGGATATTAAATGAGATCAGGAAAAGAGTAAGATCTAGTTAAACCACAGGAAGTATGTTGAGACAAGATTGTAGAGGTTTAATATGTAGGATAGTAAACCAGTGAAGGTTCCTATTCTTGTAGGTTTAAAGTTATCTGTTGAATAGTGTCCCAAGATATAAGAAGAGGAAGATGACATGTCCTATGTTCCATATCCAACTGAAATCAATAGCCTGATGTTTACAATGGTCTACAATAGACTAGATATTGAACATGCAGTGGGAGTATTGAGCAAGTTTATATCAAGACCAGGGAAGGAACATTGGACAACAGTGAAGTGGGTTTTTAGTTATTTTTGTGGCACTAGTGATTATGGTCTATGCTACGAAGTAAGAATCGGATTGGACATATTTTTGGAGATCCATGGCTTTGTTGATGTAGACTGGGTTGGAGATCTTGATTAGAGAATATCTACAAGTGGGTATGTGTTTAACCTATTTGGAGGTGCAGTCAGTTGGATGAGCAAGAGACAATTTATAGTGGAACTTTCAACTACAAAGGAAGAATACATTGCAGCCACTCATGCAAGCAAGGAAGCAGTTTGGTTATAGAGATTGTGTTCAAGTATGGGATTAGTACACTGAGCTATAAGGATAGAATGTGATAACCAAAGTGCAATTTTCTTCATAAAGAACCCTTCTTATCATTCAAAGACAAAGAAAATTAATGCTCAATACCACTTTGTGAGGGATATGGTTGAGGACAAAAGGTGTTGCTGGTAAAGGTGGACACTTTGAAGAATTTTGTAGATGCATTGGCGAAGTTTGTGAGCACCAAGAATTTTTCTTGGTGTAGAGAAATAATGGGTGTTGTAGGGCTAGACCAATGACTAAGCTCTCTTGTGAGCCCTTGTGTGGAAAGGAGAATGTTGGGTGTGTGCTATATTCTTTCAATAAAAAAAAAATTAGACCCTATATTATGTGAGAGGAACTACCTATGGTTTTGTGCATGGGTTTTTGACATGGTTTTGGGCATGATGGTGTTTTTTCCATGGGATTGTGTAGATCTATTCAAGGGAGCTAATATTATGTTCTAATCTAGGGTTAATGGATTGGGGTTTATGAATGCTTCACCATGTATATATATGTAGTGTAACGTTAAAATGAACATGATGAAAAATCAATCTAGTAGTCTCGGTTTTGGTATCCAGGGGAAAATATTGGTGTATATCTATTTTATGTTTTATATTCTCACCATTGTTTATTTTGTTCTTAGAATTTGTATGTAGGTAGTTCCTATGCAGGGTTAAAACCTACACTCTGTAGATGTGAGTAGTAATTTTTTGAAGAAAAAATTAATTCAAGGAATTTATAAAGGAAAAAGATTCATTACCTCTTGCATGGAAGCCCTTATTAATTAACCGATTTCACTAGCTACAATTAAAGGCCAAATATGGGAGGGCATAAGAAACCCTGCAAGAAGGTTGTCGCAAAGCCCTGTCAGAGGTATAATATAGAGAAAATGATCTCAAAAGAGTGCAGTGGGAGAGGGGTAGTTACCCCGTAATCATCAATTGAATATCCCACCGTTGATCTTAGGCCTAATTCAATGTTATTGTGGATCTTTTGACACCTCACTAGCATCAGTACATGGCTCACTTTCATAGATCGATATTTCCAATGTGTTACAACTAGTGTTTCGAGAAAATTCCTTAGGTTGAGTGATGGAGTCACATATGTTAGTGGCTAGGTAGTACACTATAATATTCTAACCAACACGTGGATATTTATAATAACCAAAATCATGGAATGAAATGACCCCATTGGGGATACTTTATACAAAATACATTTTATACTTTCGTTAAACATTGATCAACAAGGATCACACCAATACCACAATATTTAATCAGCATATATATTCAAATATAAAATTAAGAGGATTAAATAACAACTTTAACCATAATTATATTGACCAACCTGATACGATTCAAGTTATAAGTATTTTGTGATCATTAATGATTAAAAAAAAATGTTGAGGTAGGTATGTTACAAGTGGTATCAGAGGCATAGTTCCCACATTGTGTCCTATATAGGGTAAACCAATAGAATAAAAAATTATGGTTTCTACTTAATAGAGGAAGAAATATGAGAAGGGGAAGCATTCCAATGACTACAACACCTGTAAGGCCACCTAAAGGGTCTAGTTCGATACTCTTCCTATGAACAAATATAGAAATGTGGGTTCATTTGGCGCAATAATCTTGGACCACAACCTTTATGATGTTAGAAACATTGCAACAATTGAGGATAAAGATGGACAATTTAAGGGAATATAATGAGCCATTAATGTAGGAGTAGGAACAAATAATGAAGGGTTTAACTGACAGACAGAATCACCATAATTTTTTCCCAACTCTTGATAATGGGAATAGATAAGAGTCATAGAGAGAGTGAGAGGAAAACATACATGAGAGAAATCACATACATGAGTCAAAAGTTGATAAGGATGCAAATGAGGAAGAATACTACTTCTAGGAAAAGGGGGAAATGAGAAAAAGACAAAATTACAAGAGGAATTTAGTAAAATTAAACCCTCAAAGTTTGAAGGTGAGTGAGACGAGATGATTGAAGCATGGGTAATAGATATGAATAAATACCTTCAAAATTATGAATATGATAATAATTTGAAGGCTCATTTGGAAATCTACTAGCTCCGAGGAAAAGCCACCTTGTGGTGGGAGGAAATCAAGGTTGTGAATGGAATTGATGAGAAAAATAGAACATGGGAAAACTTCCAAAATCATTTTAAGAATAAATACATATTTGAGCAATTTTATGATGTTAAAGACAAAGAATTTCATGATCTCATGTTGGATCTATTATCCATGGAAGAGTATGTTCTGAAATTTACCTCTTTGCTAAGGTATGTCCCTAACATATGTGAGGATAAGACTAAGGTGCAACATTTGATTATTACTTTCCCTATATTTATGAAGGAATGGTTGGAGTTTGATAACCCTAAGCCTATGGAAAAACAAATTTAGAAGGCTCGGATATGTTATCAGTAGATGAAGTAGAGAGGGGATGGTAACAAGGCATGGAAAAGTAAGAAAGGGACACAAATTCTTCAAAATCCTAAGAATGCAAAAGATACAAGTACCAAGAATTTGCTTAGAAACCTATAAAAAAAAAATTCTAGGAAAAATCAGAGAAAACATCGGCTACAAAATGAATCTAAACTAGTAGAAGTCTCAAGCAAACTAGAATTTGATCAACTGTAGATATCCCCATGACAATGTTGGGGTTGTGGGAAAGCACATTATATCAAAAGTTGTCCTTATCATGGGAAAACGGAAAACGAAACAAATTCTCAAGAGATGTCTACCATGGGGTAAATGGTAATAAGTATATATAAAATCAATTTGTTGGTTGAGGATCATCAAAATTAGTACGAAACTATGATGATTTAATTTGAAGGTAGTATTTTTGGTTCTGTTGTGTCCATTTTAACTGATCTTGGAGCAAGTATTAGCTATATATGTCATATAATAGTGGAGTTGTGTCATTTGTAAGCTAACAATTTCAAAATCTGATGGCTTTTATAGTTAGCTACCAGAGAAAAGAGAAGAGCGACAACAAAGATGGACAATTGTATAGTGGAATTAGTTGGTCAACAAATAGAAGTAATTATGAACATGATTCCCTTAGCTTTGCTGGCTTAGGGGGTCCTGACTAAGGTTCAAAGTTAAATGTTCCAAACAAAACCCTACACTACTGGCCCTTTCGGAAACAACCTGCGTAGTGGAGGTTGAAGTCTCACCTGAAGCAGTATGGGGCATTGCTGGAACCAATTTTACGCATCCAGAGATTAGTCTGATGTCCTTTAATGCCCTAGATCTACCTTTACATACATTTATAAGCCCCTAGGGCTTGGTAATGTAACTTCCTTTAAATGGTTTCTAAACCTTCGCCAATGTTGATGTAGATCTTTGTGGACCTTTAACAGATAAATCATCCACTTATGTGCATCATAAAACAACCTAGATCTGAACTCACACAGATCTAATTAAGTATTTAATAAACACAACAAAATGTATTATAATCTTCATGAAAATACTTAACATGTAATGCATACAGTTATCAAGACTAATTCCATAAAGTCGAACATCATTAAATCAATAATTCATCATTGCATTTGTTCCATCATAACATATGTCACAACATAAATAACAAAAGTAAACATATAAACACAAGAATTTCTTCAACCATCTTCTTTATTGATCTTCAATATACCATTAAAGACTCAAAACCACCCTTCACACTCAGTTGTAGGGGTCTACACACTATGTTGTGGACACTACTCTAGGCCTCTCTACACTCAATTGTAGAGCCTTTTCCTCCTCTAAGAATAATTGTTTTGCACTATCTTCTATTGACCCATTACATCCATCATCATCATACCATTGACTACTCTACCTTAGACTCTCTAAGACATCTTTATTTATACAATCCCATGGTCTAGAGACCATGGGTCGATCATCAAAACTAACTCTAATTTACATATACAAGGGGATAAAACCCCTTTTACTCCTAATTACCTACACGATCTGCATCCACTAATCGTGGATACTTTACATATCTTTTCCCAAATTTACATCAAAACTTGGGTTTTTAACACTAAAACTGACCCAGGGGACCCCCTCCCAACAGGCCCCCAAAACAAAGGTTGTTCCTCACCCTCGATTCCCTCGGATTGCACGAAAATATTTCTATGAAGATCCCCCAGATCTACTTTCACTACTGCAACCTTGACAACACTCTACGTAGTTGCATGCTTGACCTCTTCCACAAGATGCTGAGTAGCTAGTCCTTTAGAGACCAACTATATCATTTGCTGCGTCTTCTGCAAGCCCATCAGTTTCTCCTGACTAGTGGTTGTGACTTGGTAATATTATTCTAACCAATGTCCAAACCTGGCCTTAAGCATGACCTTCCTCTTTTGGGCTACTTCTACCTATGCGATGAGCTACTTCCCCTCCTACAAATCGGTGAGGCGTTGTGCTGGAGCAATTGAGCGCATCGTCGCCCTGACCTCATCATACTACTTTTGTAGCTTGTGAACCTCTATGTTTTGTACTTGCAGGCTTGGGTCTTCCTACAGAATCATCACTAATTCCATCGCCTATTCAAATAAGGCTAAGAAGTCAGCGACTCCAACATCCAACGTGGTCATTCCTTATTTTATAGCGGCTCCACGCTGCTCCTTGACAGTGGGCAGAGTCAAAGGCTATAATTTGAGATACAACTCCATTATTTTCATGTTGAGTTCAAATTGAACTCTTCCAACCTTTACTTTTGCCTCATGAATGCCTGCAGCTAATTTTTGGATATTATCTTCTGGTTGTGTATCCTATGGAATGTGTAGCTCTAACATTGTTCTGCATGCTTTTGCTGTCGTGGCGTCCAACTTGGAACTTTGTGCCTATAATGTTTATTATTCCTTCAAGGCCTATTTTTTCCTTGAGAACATTTGCTCATTGTTCACCCTATACTCACTAATTAAATAGAGAGTGCACTGCTCCCAAGCTCTCAATTCCTCCTTCACCCCTATTTGCAGTGCATGAAGCAGCTCATTGGGGAGTGCTGCAATGTTCAACCTGATGATCTTAATGTACTTAATATTATGCAATCATCAACCAACTCTGCGCGTAGGGACCCTTTTGGTAAAGAAACCATCTGGAGGTCTAGGAACTGTACCAATTTGGAAACCTGACTCGTCCCCAAATCCAGGCTCACTTGTGTTGCGCTCGCTTGACCTGTGCCCACCTATAGCCTGTTAGTTTGGACATTCAACTCACGTAGATCCTTTTGGATGCTCTCCAATGTCTGCAAATATTATTGCTCAAACTGTTGCAGCACTTCAGTGGTGGTGTCTTGTACTTTTTCACCAATCTCATCGATATCACCCTCCGTCAAAACCATGGGATCAACCTATGCCTTGTTCATTTTTTTCTTTTTCTGGGAACGTTCCCATTACTCCTGTCTGTGCTTCCTCAGCTGAAACAGGGTGCTCTATCCCTTATCTCCTTCATTGCCCTATTCGGATTGTTCCTTTTTCTCTGTTGAGGGTGAAGGGGATTTACTGGTTCTATGAGATTCAAATTGCTCTTGCTCAGCCTGCTCCTTAGTAGCACGCTCCTTCTCCATCCAAGCTTTTTTTGTGGCCTCATTTTTCCATTGCATGATCAACTTTTGCACAGCTTGCTTGGCTGCATCCTTCCTTTTCTTTTCTGTCGAGCTTCCTACGCCCTTACAGGCACCTACATCCAAGTTTGATGAGGCATGCGACTATGTTGGACATCACTTGATTACCTCCTGTATGTCACTATCAGTGACCAAATATGGTAAATCAAATGTTTCTGTTGTGAGTCCTTCCATGCCTGAGTGTAAGCATGGTGGAATTCAGCCTTAAATGTGGCATAAGCTGACAGCTGCTCATACAAGGTCGGGGACAACCTTGGGTGCTAGTTGATGGCCGTGCTGATGATTACTTCCAACAAAACCAAGAATATTTTTGTTCTATGACCAATCCAGGGTCCTTCATGGCCCATAGGAAGGCAAACTACATAGCCTCCAGCAATCATTCCTTCAACAGAGGAAACTGGTTGTCCTCCAGTAGCTCCCATGTGACCAACACGATGGAGAGAAGTAACCAAGCATAATGGAATGTCTTAGTCTCATCTTCGACCTTGTAGCAATTCGAGATGAATTCGCAGTATAGGTACCATGACTAGTTGAACTACACACCCTTCACACATTGTGTAGCTAAAGAAACTACGGGCACCAGAACTTTGTCTATGCGACACTTCTGCATCACCTTTCCTCCTAATATTTGCATGGAAATATTCACCGCGAGGTCATTAATAGACGTGATTGAATATCAGTGTGAATTTTTCACTAGGGAAAATTACTTCTTCATTTTCTCCTCCAAGTCCTTTTCTTTGGTCTTTCTTCCAAACTTGTTAGCCAGATTCAAACCCTCATGTGGTAGGTGCATGATTCTATGGATGAACATGTCAGTGATGGGTATAGGCCCTCCTAGCCATAAGCACCCATCATGCACTAGAGTAAGCAACTAACGCATGTAGGTCGTGTTGATAGAGGTCAAGCGATAGTGGGGCACTCACAACACGTTCAACTACCCAAAACTCTCCACTCCATAGATCCATTCCACCATTTATAACTCAGTGAAACATGAGTCCAAGAAATAAATGCGCTTCACATAATTTTTTATCGAGAGGTGAGGAAGCCACTTATGGTCTACCAGGTCCCAATCTTCCATCTTCAACAGGGGGATCTGCACAAGGCACATATCTTCAAAGGGCATCCACGTCGGTAGCAAGGGCGTATTAATGACAAACTTATCCAAGTCAAGGTCCTTGGTGACCTTCGCCTTTCCCTTATGTGGAGGGATATAGTCAAGTAACTTTATAAGGGGCTCCACTCCCTCAGCATCTATGTACTTGGTGCCCTGTATGTCCTCAGCCTCCAAATCCATAACCTTCTTGGGCTGCTTTTCTTTCTTCTTTTTTTACGTTGTAGTGTTTTTTCTGGGAAATTCGCACACTTGTACCAGATAGTTCTATTTATCTTTCTTTGATTTATGGGTTGCTCTAATAGGGGTCAGCTTTGGCCTAGGTGACCTCGGCACCATAAGCATAGGGGCTAGAACTTCCATGCTCACTACCTCTAGAGTAGCTCCTTTAGATGCGATAGTTCCCCTAGTGTTCATAGTCTCAACAGGGCTTGGTCCTAACATGGTGTCAAGGATGAATTTCTGATTCAACTCCAGTAGATGGGAAAATGCAGGGCTCGTGACCAAACCCTCAAAGAACGAGTGGTTCACAAGCAACCAATAGCACGACTCAAAAACTCGAAGGGTGCAAAGTGTTCTCTATTGGACTAGCATGCATAATTTATAGGGGATTTTGAATTCAAATCCAACTAGTCCCCCCAAAATTCACTCATAAGTGATGTTTTGGCAGCAGATCCTCAAAGATTTTGACCTTAAATTTCGACAACCTGCTCCTCTTAACCGTCTTCTGGTTGTCAAATCATGAATAGTGACTCCAATGGTCACTTTCCTGCTGTGTTGCATGGTACCTCTCTCCATAGCACAACTTTTTATACTGCAACTTCACCATTTTCGACACTTCTAGTCTACCATGTAGTCCTTCACTCTTGGTAGTGTAGTTTATAGTCGTACACTCCCTTATAACTACCTAGAGCACTAAGACTATTCTTTCACCATATAGTCATTGCACCAGATCTTTTGTATATGGCTTCAGTCGACTTCAATTCACCCTTCCCAAAAAAGGTTCTCCATTAAACTTTACGAGTTCAATTGTGCCTCCATCTGTAATCTCTCTGATGACATATGGCCCAAGCCAGTGCATCTAGAATTTCCCTCGAAAATTAGTGAATTTACTGTCATATAACATAACCAAATCATTTACCTTGAGCGTGCACAACTTGATGCGTCAATCATACCATGCCATTTCACATTCTTTCTACAAATGCTGATGGAATCCAACCAAGAATCGATCCTCTTCAAGCTCCATCAGTTACGTGAGTCGTTCTTCTAAGGCTTCACGATATTCCATATCTGTGAAAGTTATTATGCATAGAATAGGCATGATATATTCCATAGGCCTCGAAACTTCTACACCATAGACCAATCTAAAGGTGTCTACCATATCAACTTTCTACAAGTAGTCTTATACGCCCATGGCACTATAGGTACGCACACACCCCAGTCATTCCACTGCGCGTTACAAATCTTCGTGAGTCCGTTCTCAAAAATATTATTAAAGGCCTCAACCTTTCCATTAGCCTAGGATGATATAGTGTGGTTTTCTGATGATAGACCTGAAACTCCTCAGTTAACATGCTGATTGTCTGATTCAAAAAAAGCGTACCTCGATCTCTCATCAAAACCTTAGGGCAGCCAAATCTGGTTAACACATATTCAAAAAAGACTTTGTTGTTGTAGCCCCTATCCAATCCTTAACCAGTTGTGCCTCAATCCATCTAGTTAGGTACTCTATCACGGTGATGATATAGCGTGCACCTATCTTCTTGCCTAGGGGCTGAATTGGACCAACAAAGTCAATTGCCCATTTTTCAAATCTATCAAATGATAATTGAGGGTTTAATGGAATCTCATCCCTTCGTGATGGTCTATCGATCCTTTGACATGCATCGCATCCCCTACAATACGCTTTGCAATATTTATGCAATGTAGGCCACCACAAACCTACACGCAAAATCTTCTATGTCGTCACCTTTCCTGCATAATTCCTCCTAAAATCCCTCCATGAGCTTCTACAAGGATGGTATTCCTCTCAAAATGAGTCACATACCTTTGCAAGATCTCGTTTGCACCCATCTTAGATAAATCTCCAGCAATCATTGACAAATCATTTGTGTGCACCACTAGTTCCTTATTTTGCTTTTTTCGAGCCATTCCTGTAGTCAAAAGGTGGGTAATATCTACAAAATGATTATCCACTTGGTGCACCACAAAGAGCTACGTAACGAGAAACTCTTCCTCCAAATTAGTAGGTTCCTCCCATATTTCAATCAGCGACAGATGGTCATGTCCTACATTCAACATACTTGGCTTCACGATGAACTCAAAGTCATATTCTTGAAATAGCAACAACAATCTGCATATCTTCTCCCCCAACACAAGCTTATTGACTAGGTATTTCAAGTTAGAGTGATCTGTGTACATTTTGAAATGTCGACCCAACAGATAGTGCCTGAAATTTTGAAGCGCATACACCATAGCCAATCCTTTGCACTCTTTCATTGAGTAATTCTTCTCGGACTTTGATAATTCAATGCTCGTGAAGGCTATAGGGTGGTCCATCTCTCCTTCACTACCCTGTGTCAACACTGCTCCCAGCGCAATACACAAGGAATCAACATCCACATAGAATTCCTTATTTCAATCCAAGAAGACCAAAATTGGTGCGGTGACCATATTTTCTTTCAATACATCTAGACTGCATTGACATTCTTCATCCCAATAGAATGTAGCATACTTTTTCAACGTTTTCTCCATAGGTGTGGTAATCTGAGAATAAGCCTTAATTAACTTTCTGCAATATCATGTATGTACTAATATTGCACATAACTATTTGACACTTCTTGAGGCCTCCAAATTCATTATCACCGTGATCTTAGCAAGGTCCATCATAAAACATTGCTTGCACACAACATGGGCTAGTAAAATCCCAAAGGGGACATAGAATAAACACTTCTTCAAGTTCAGCATGATCTGGTATTTGCAACATGTATCCAACATTAAGCATATATTTGCTACATGTCACTTGACTAAACCGAACACTGTCTAGTCATCAGAGTACACCTCCAAGAATTTGTGAATAAACTCCTTCAATGACATGATGACTACACGAGAGAATATTGCAGGCACATTCTTCAGTCCAAATGACATTACAATATAATGAAAACAACCCCATTTTGTCGCAAATGTTGTTTTTCTCTAATCCTCTGGTGCAATCTTAATCTGATGGTACCTAGAGAACCCATCAGTAAACAAGTAGGCCTCCTTCCCTCCAACATTATCCAATACCTCATCTGTAAATGGTAACGAAAAAGGATCATGTCACAGAGATCATTAAGCTTCCTTAGGTCTACACAAATCCTTATTTATCTTTTCTATTTCTTCTATTGAACCACCATCGGGCTCACCCAAACAGATTCTTCCACCAGTTTGATGATGCCTACTTCTAGCATCTTATATAGCTCCAAGCAGACCTTTTCCTTATATTTGGGATTATGGCAATACATCCTCTTCTTAATAGGCTTCGCGTTTAGTTTCAAAGTGATTTTCATCATACACAAGTCGCCTATTCAGATCTAAAAACTTGGTAGGAAGCAAATCTTTATATTTGCGGAGCAACTCAACAACTTTTTCCATAGTGGAATCATCCTAGTAATCCCTAATATTTACAAATTTTGGGTCTTCTTTAGTACTAATGTTCACTTGCTTGGTTTTCAATGGCGTGGTGATGTCTGGGTTTTCTATTTGCGAACCTTTGACCTCGTGATGGCCTTCTACCTCTAGAATATTAATATTTCTTGGATCTTCATCCTCCCCCTCAGGTGTCATTATAGTATTCCAGTGCATGGCACAATTGGGTCCTACAATCTGGTTGAACCAACTCCAATGGATCCTATAGAATTCTGAAGATCAATGTATTAATTTCCTATAGAGCTTCATCAATTCTCAAATCCATCTTCAAAACTGAAGGTCATTAATAATCCTTCCTTTAATATATCCCATTCTACAGTACCATGGCAGAGCTCTGTTTCTAGATACCAATTCACAGGAATTGTATTCAAACTATGATAGAATAAGTGCACCCACTCCAATTACGACTCTGTTCCATAAGATTTAGTCCACTTTGCTAGATGATCACGTTGATCATTTCTCCCATCATATTTCTTAGTCCATCGAACTTGAGGACAACCAAATCACAACCTCATCATCCTCCAGTAATCTCACCATTCATGAAAGCTATCCTTTTGCGTACCCCACCATTGCGCAGGCATGGCGCACAGAGCCAAATCTAGTGCTTAGAAGCAATGATCCTTGGGGATTTCATGTTCAAAGGTGTACAAAAACCTATCTACATCAGTTGAACCATCATAATAGGGTAACTTTCATACCTCCGATGACACACATCACAGTGATTTAGTCATCATGTTGCAGCGTAGCGTAGATACTTCACACAGCCTGTTCTGTCAATGCTCCAATTATTCATCTGAATCTGAGGTACAAGAACTTTTTCAGTCCCATGCAATAGGTCTATCAACTGCTGGATTAATCCATTCTTGATCTCGTGATGTTATTTTGTAGATCGGATCCAAGTCATCATCACTCTCCTCGTAGTCACAAACCGGTTAAGTATAGTGCAGTCATTCTGTAGGGTCCAACTTTACTACTACCTGAAATGATTTCCTTTCAAATGACATGGTCCACTTCTTCAAGTTGATCAGCCCATTCATGTCAATGGCATAGTCAATTCCGAGGAGCGCGGGGTATGGTTTACTATCATCAATGATCTCTACCACCTCAAAATCAGCGAACAAGCTCGCACCTTCGATATCCTCTGTTACTCCATGTAATCATGCCATAGGGATGATCTTTTGCTCATTTTTCATTATAATATGGATCAAAGACCACTATACCACGGGTCTCCCCATTCTCTCCCATGTCTATTTAGGAAAAATGCTCACATCACACTTGAGATCTAGAATGACCTAGTCCATCTCATATTCTCCTATTAGCACGGTGAGCCTCATCTCACGCCTTGTTCTTGCCTTATGTCTGCTAATCTTTTTGACTACGCAATGTCCATTATGAGTGTTTTCTTTACCAAAACACTTATTTATTAACTCTTGCAGGACCTTCACATCTTTACTATCATGCAATAGTTTCATAAAGGTCTCCAAGATCACAGTCAGAATAGAGGGATCAACCTCTGTAGGCGCACTGGTCTCTTGGACCTTGTTCTAGCTCCATGAGGTGGAGGCCTCATCATAGCTTTTCCTAGCTTCCATAAATGTTTCCTTCGTGTGCTCCAAATCAAAACCAACCTCCTTTTCTAGGGCCTTGCAGACTCATCCATTCTATTTAGGCCATTTTCCCTTATCATCCCTAGTCATTATTCCACTTCTCAGCACTATATTCATGTTGAGATCCTCTTCATGGGGCTCAGCCCTCATCATCTATAAGTTTTGAGTAGGTTGCTGAGGCTACAGCTTCTTATCCCGCATCTTAACTATTAACACATGGAATTCTTCTATAGTGTGGTCAAACTAGCTGCAATATTGACATGACAGGCGTGTCTGATTCTAACACTCCCATGCATAGTGCCCTGTTGTAACAAATGACCTATCGATGACCTCTATCAGGTCTTCCTCTTCCGTGACCTCATCCACTTCCTTGATATCCTTTGCGTGATCCCCCAGTGCCCTAATCTAGAGGTCGCATTTCCATTTCCATTTAGTAGGTAGGCTTTCATCATCAATTCATAGATGCGACAGTGGTGCTCATCGTGGCCCACTGATTTACAGAAGTCACAAAACAACTGTTGTGGTGTCTAAATGAAATTTTGCAAAAAATGACAATTATGTGTTACATGTTTCCCAACCACCTGACAAATAGCGTACCATAGTACAACCCCAATATTTGGTCTTATTAGAGCTTCTGGCCTCAAGGGAATTGGTCCCCCTCGTGTAATATAACTTTCAAAGACAGGAATGTGGTATTTATCATTCCCCTAGCTCTTACACTTTAGACACCAGACCTCCTCGCACACCACTAGCTTAGCCTCCTTTTCCTTCTTCAAGCTTTGCAATTCCAAGAATAGGTTCTATAACTGGGAGTGAATTTTTTGTATCCCTAATGTTGCATCCTGCATAGGAGTTGCATGCATTCTCATCACAATTTTCAATGCTTTTTCCTGAGTTCCTATCTTCTATTGTGACAAAGCAATCCTTAGGTGGGGTAGAAGCAAATTTATAAACCACTCGTAGTTTTGACCATCTGTAAGTTTCATATTAGCTTCACGGATCATAGATTTTAGCCTTTGATCTAACTCCCAAGGCATCTCATCACCCTTCATCATGATCTCCTTAAATCCAACTACTGACTCTGAGTCAGATTTAGGCTTACTAAATTCTTTGTTCAAAGCATCCTTAGTGTCTGCTAACAATGCAAAAGGATTATCAGTGTGGTACTTAATATACTAGGTCACCGCATGATCCTGTAGAGTGGTAATGAACTGTGCTTTCTTTACATTATCATCAATAATATGCTATGTTGTCCACATATAATTCACAACAAACCAAAACTGATCTGCATCCTCACTCCCTATTCCCTTGAAAACTGGGAACTTGATTGTATTTGACATGTTGAATGATGGTGGTCGTGGCAGAGGTGTGGGTGAAGGTGTATGCAATGGACGTGGAGGTGGAGGTGGAGTGGATGATTGAGGTATCTATGAGAAACCCTGTCTTACTAGCTAGACAACACTCTGCGGTGATGTAGGAATTTGCAGGGTAAGTTCCTTAGACAAAACACCAAAGGAAACCGCTCACAAACATATCACATATCAATACACCAGTATTTATGACGTGGTTAAAACCATCAAAGAGGGAAATAGTCCACGGCCTAAGCCAACATGGCCACTTCAGGCAATTTATTAATAAAAGAATGAAAATTTACATAAGCTTCTCTCATGAAGAGTTAACCTACAAATGATCCTCCATGCTCTTTAAATAGAGATCATGGACCAATCGGGTGTTAAGCCACGGATCAAGTGTCAGTAATACCGAGGAGAGAATGAACCGTCGGATCACTACATATCGTGACCGTCTGATTGTAAGTTACAAATGTACATAGTAAAGAAACACACTTTACCTAACTCTATACTAGACCAAGTTATACTTAACTATTCCTATGTGTCGGATTATCCTAACATCCCCCCTTAAGAACAACTTGGGATAGGATTGAAGGATTTACAAATATGACACAATAGGAGAAGGAAGGAGGCACTAGAGCCTATCACCCCTTAGTGACAACTTCCTGAATTCCAACCATAAATCGAAGTTTAGTAAACTTTGCCTCTGTGAGAGCCTTTATAAAGATGTCTGCAACTTGATCATCTATTGAACAATATTGCACCTCAAGGACATGGTCATGAATGACCTTTCTGATGAAGTGCATGTGTAGTTCAATGTGTTTGCTACGCTAATGTTGGACTGGATCTTTGCATAGATGAATGACACTTTGATTATCACACAAAAGTGTAGTCGCATGCTCCTGCTGAAAGCCAAACTCTGATAGCATCTGACGAAGCCACAAGGCTTCCTTACTAGCTTCTACGACACAACGATACTCTGCTTCTGCTGAAGAAAGAGAAATGGAACCTTGTTTCTTACAAGCCCATGTAATAGGTCCTGAACCAAGAGTGAAGACATAACCGACAGTAGACTTCTGATCAAGGTCACAAGCCCAATCAGAATCAGTGAAACCAACCAATAGAGGAGATGCTTTGGCACTGTAATGAATTCCAAACTGAACTGTACCTCAAACATCACGAAGTATTCTTTTAGCTGCTTTCCAATGAATTTCACGTGGCTTTTGTATAAATCGAGCAACAAGGACAACAGCAAAGGAAAGGTCAGGACGAGTATGGGTTGGATACAAAAGTTTTCCTACAAGTTGAGGGTATAAGGTAGCATCAACTTCAAGGGAAGTACAAGTGACTAAAAGTTTGACTCTAGATTGAAAGGGAGAAGGAGCTGGCTTACAGTCTTCCATGTGAAAATGGCGTAGAAGATCACAGGCATACTTGGATTGGGAAAGTGAAATACCTTCCTTGGATTGCAAGACTTGAAGACCGAGAAAATAATGCAAGTATCCTAAGTCTGTCATTTCAAACTTCTTTTTAAGGTTGGACTTCACATGGTTGATAAGGTTGGGATCACTACTAGTGAGGATAAGGTCACCAACATAAAGAACAAGAATGATAAGAGACTTGCCCACTTTCTTGGTGTAGACAGTATTGTCAGAATGACACCTAGAAAACCCAGATTCTAAAAGAAAGCTATCCATTTTGGCATACTAAGCCCAAGGAGCTTGCTTGAGACCATAAAGGGATTTCTTAAGCTGACATACAAGACTGGAGTCTGTTTGTATAAAGCCAATAGGTTGTTCCATATAGATTTCTTCATGCAAGTCCCCATGCAAGAAGGTGGATTTAACATCCATGTGATGGACTTCCCATTTGAAAGAGGCAGCAAGGGAAAGAACAAGGTGGACAGAGTTCATTTTGGCAACAGGGGAGAAGGTTTCAGGATAGTCAATTCCTTCAACTTGTGAAAAACCCTTAGCAACAAGACGAGCTTTATGTTTATCAACTTTCCCATCTAGTCCATACTTGGTTGTGTAAACCCATTTGCATCTAACAAGTTTTCATCCCTTTGGTAGAGGAACAAGATCCCATGTATTGTTTGCCAATAATGAACGATATTCTTCATTCATAGCTGCATCCCAATCTAGATGGCCTGAAGCTTCTGCAAAGGTGTCAGGATCATAGTTCGTTGAGACTTGAGCCAGTAAAGAAGAGGCTCTTTCCAACTAAGAACGTGTATGGCACTGATCTGTAGGATCATCGGCAAGATCACTTGCTGCATCCTAAGTATCACAGACCCATTTTGGAAGCGGAGGAGTTGAAGGAGGATCCTGAGAAGGTGGGGGAGGATTGTCATCCTCGCTTTCATCATCTTAAGAAGAAATATGTTCAAAAGTAGAAGAGATAGAGAGAGGTGGCACATTCACCGAACTAGGCTCGTAGGCCAATATATTTCATCAAACTTTACATCTCTTATAATGATAACATTTTTGGACTTAAATGGAATAAGTATATATCCTTTAACATCTTCAGAATATCCAACAAAAATACATTTTTCACTCTTACGTTCTAAAGCTTTATGTTTCTCATCTCGAATATGGGCCCATGCTTCACTTCCAAAAACACGAAAGTGACTCACATCTGGTTTAATTGAGCTCCATCCTTCTTCTGGAGTGATATTCTTTAAAGCCTTAGTAGGAGTGTGATTTATTATGTAATTTGCATAGTTAATTGCTTCTGCCCGATAATTAAGACTAAGTCCTTTAGATTGAAGCATACAATTAGCCATTTCCTTTAAGGTGTGATTCTTCCTTTCAGCTACACCATTTTGTTGTGGAGTATATGGAACAATATGTTGCATTTGAATTCCATTCTCAGTGCAAAAGTTGATGAAGTCGTTTTTAACATATTCTCTGCCAGTATCTGATCTTAGCTTAAGAATTTGATGTTTAGATTGTTTTTCAACAAAGGCCTTAAAGGCCAAGAATTTGTTAAATACTTCATTCTTGAGTTTTAAGAAGTATACCCAAGTGCGTCTAGAGAAATCATCAATGAAAGTTAAGAAATACTTGTAGCCAGAGAAAGAAACAACTGGAAGTGGACCACATAAATCACTATGCACAAGCTGTAAAGGGGCTGAGGCATGCCAAGAGGTACGTTTCTCAAAATTGTCCCAATGATATTTTCCGAGTACACATCCAGAACAAACACCATCTCTGCAAGATACCATTGGAAGAGCTGTCACCATATTTTCTTTACATAGATTCTGAAGGGAGCGATACTTTAAGTGACCAAATCACTCATGCCAAAGTTTGCTCACTTCATCATTATGAGCAACAAATACTGAGGGAAGATTTGATGACCCAAAGATGTGAAACTTATACAACCTTGTAGAATCATTAGCAATGCCAGTAGCTAAAATTTGTCTAGGATCTCTTAGGTCCTTAATTACAACAGTGAGGTGAGAATTCAATGATTTTACCTTCACCTGAATGAGTTATCTAATATACAGATAGTAGGTTTTAGGATAAGATTGGAACACATAATACATCATTAAATTTACCATTGTCTATATGAACAGTTCCAGTCCCTACAACACTAAGAGATCTATCATCACCAACATATATATTTTTGGTGTTACAATCATTTAAAGAAGAAAACATGGCTTTGTTTTTGGCCATGTGATAAGAAGCCCCAGAATCAATGAGCCACTCATGAGAATGAGAGGAAGAAGATACATTTAGTGCATAGCCAGACCGAGATGCTTGACAACCACATGCAGAAAGTGCCATTCCTGAAGATGAAGGTGAAGTTGAAAAGTGCTCCAAATGGATGTTATGCTTCTTCATTGTTGCTTCCAAGGCTTCCATCTTCTTAAAGCAATTGGATTCTAAGTGGCCATCTCGATTACAAAAGTGGCAATGTCTATCAGTCTTCTTCCCTTTGTTTTTATTTGCCTTATCATTTTGTTGAAATGATTCTTCATTTTGAGGCTGAAATTGCTTAGGACCCTTGTTTGGTTTAGGACCATTCCTTTTAGGATACAACTTCTTAGGATTCTTTGAATTTGGTTGCTGCTGGGCGGCTAACGCTTTGTTGGAAGAGTTTCCAAGATTAAGAAGACCAATGTGTAAGAGTTTTTCTTGTTCTCTTATTAAAGAATCACAAAAAGAGTCAAAGGAAGGGGCCTTATAGTCTTTTCCTTGACAAATGAAAGCTTCCCTTGTAGAGTGGAAGGTGGAAACAAATACAGAGTAGGCT